>PVLA01002720.1:192396-252376 GCA_004027455.1 Hydrochoerus hydrochaeris | reverse complement strand
TCCGTCTTCCCTGCGCTCCCCCTCCTCCACACGCAGCTACCATGCTCCTGGTATAAAGTTAGCCAGGTCACTGCTGCTCAGAGTCCATGCCGATTCTCACTTCCCACACAGCCAAGGCCCCCTCTTTACCTTGGCTCCTGGGGTCCACAGGTCAGCCTGCCCCCTCACCCCACTTTCCCTTGGCCTCAGTTTTCTCTGCTCTTCCTCTTGACCACTCTACCCCAGATTCATCGCCCTGTTCGATTTCTCCCTTGAGGAAACTGGGATTGAACCCAAGGTCTTCATGCGAAGTTACATCTCGGGCGCTTTAACTGTTCTTTTTTTTTTTTTTTTTTTTTTTTTTTTTAACTTTGAGCCACGATCTCACCAAGTCACCAAGTTGCCCAGACCGGGCTTGAACCTGTGACCCTCTTGCCTCACTCCCAGAGTGCCAGCCTTGCTTCCCCTGGATACTGCATCTGTCAATACAGTCTGGGTTCGGGGCCTTCGTGCTGGCTGTTGGCTTTGCCAGACAGGTGCTTCCCCCCTCCCTGGGACAGAATTGCCCTAACTGTGAGGGCCAGATGAGGCCCTGGGGAGACTGACCCGCAGAAGAACTCGCTGGGGGGAAAGTTATCAAATCAGTGGCGATCTCAGACCTTAAGCTGCTTGAAAGGCACCTCGGACTCACCCCCTGCGGAGGTGGAGGACAGGACGATTATCTCTCTGCTCCTCGATCCCCACCGTTTATGGGTGCATCATTTCTAGCCACTCCTCCAGGTGACATGTGTAGGGGTAATAAACTCAAGGGCCTTGGACAGAGAACAAGGGCGGGTAGGCAGTGGAGGGGAGGCAGATTAGCCCTGGGCAGAGCTGGCATAGAGCATGAGTTAGGAGGTAGAGATGTGAGCTGTGAGATGCCCAATACAGCATCGACAGGCATCCTGACGCCTCCAAGATGTGAGCAGACCTCTTTCAGGGTAAGTCAGCACAAATCCCCAAGACCAAGCGAGCACACGCGAAGGGGATTGCCTGTGTCCAAGAAAACTTTAAAGTTGATCTAAAGTGCATTTTATAATATATACAGTCACTCTCACGTGAGCCGACCAGCTTGTGGGCTGAGAGTCAAGAACCCCACCCCAGCCCCCACAAGCCACGGGCTGGTTCGGAGGACAGGCTGAGTTGATAGCAACTGAGGTACACAAACACCTGAATGCTTGCATTGTTTGACTGACTTTGCCGGCCTGGGACTGGCGGTCTGAGTGTCTATGAAGAGGATGGCAGTTTGCAGTATGGCAAATACAGGGGATTTCCTTCTGTCTCATTGGTGAAATCCAATACTGTTCTCATTGTTTTGTTTTATTTCAAATTAATTTTTTTGTTGTTGTTGTTGTAGTCAATGCTCTTTTTTGGTTGGCTTTATCCTGTTTTGTTTTATCTGATTTTACTACGTCTGATGGAATGGACAACTATTGTGAAGATAACAAGATACACCATGAATGCCATTGTTGATTTCCTATTATCCTGCCTCAAAGTTCTGTACCAATTTCACTGCTTTGTTTCGGTTGGCTTTACTCCATTTTGTTCTGTTGGGTTTTATTATCTTTAAAATTAAAAAATATATATAGTCACTAATGCCTACTGCTCTGCATGGCAATCAGGTACAGATGATAAACGTCAAGTAAAAACTGTAGTCACTGCTAGGGTTAACAGGAAAATTATTAAAAAAATCGAAGGCTAAAATGAGGATGAGCAGAACTAGGTGACACAGAGAGCAAATCCAAGATTATCTGTCTATCTCCAGCCACACCATTCCAAGAAGCAAGGACTTTCCTTTCTTAGATAAAGGGGTTTAGGGGGCAGGAGATCGAGGCTGGTTTTCTCCACACGATGGGTCAAGATATCAATGCTCTAGATCAGATTTTGCTTCATCCCAGTTCCACCTAATTCCAAGAGAAGCTGAGAGTGTTACGGCAACCAGTGAAGGAGGAAGTGACAGAAATATGGTGGCTCCCAGGAAATAAGGGCAGGGAGAAGGTTTCAATCTAACATGTCCCCCAAGTCTCATGGGTTCAGAGGTGGGACTTTGGGAAGGTGACTGGACCACGGTGGCACTATACTTATTGGTAGATTAATTCATTGATGAGTTCATGGCTGCATGTGCTGCTGGAGATGAGCCCAGCTGGAGATGGTCACTGGGGTTGTGACCTGGGAGACATATTCTTGCCCCCAGCTCTTCCCTTCTCTCTCTGCTTCCTGATCCACCCACCATTTCTGCCTTGGTGTTGGCTGACCATGGACTTAGACCTCTGAATCTGTGAGCCAAAATAAACCTTTCCACTTGTAAGTTTCAGATCCCAGTGACAGGAAAGTGACCAGTACAGGTGATTAATATAAATAACAAGGGGGAGCGGGTGGGGGGAAGGGGAGCGTGGGGAGCCGAGTCAGAGAGCTGCTCAGAGGGAGCCTCCTACCATCTCCTATCATTTATTTTGCAGACACCCCTGAGAAGATTCCACCAGGCTCAGCCCTGGTTGACCTGCCTCTCTAGGCTGGTTCAATGGAGACAAGGCTGGCTTGTCTGTGGGGAAGCACAGGGCTGCCCCATCAGCCTCACATGGAAAGTGTGTACAAAGGATTTTCCATCACATGCAACCACAGGAGGACACATCTGAGTGGGAACTATGCATACAAAGGAGGAGATTTAAATGTCAAATAAACAGACTAGCTGGAAAGAACCCAGGATCAGAGTGGTAAGGGACAGAGGCGAGACCCCGTGCACCAGAGCCTGAAAAATGGTGGCCCACAGGCCACAGGTGAATGCTGCTGCATGGCAGGATTTTTAAAACATGCGCACCAACATGTATTGGTTAAGACTTTCGGCGAACAGACCTGACTTATCTGGATAAATTGGAAAGCAGGCCCCCTGGACTTACTGCTCCATGACACACAGCCTCATGAATAGAAGCCAACTGGAAGGATCCCACCCCATCACTATTGCTGATAGTGCCACACGGCTTTTTCACAGAGAAGAAATGTGCTTGGTTTCTATATAAAAATGAAAACAACAAAGGCACTTTAGTACTCCTGCACTCATTCTACTCCACTTGTGTACACAGTCCCCCCAGGCATGGTACACAATTGCTGTGAAGCCCAGAACCGGATGCCAAGCTCCTGGAGGTGGTGCTGCCCCTCCTAAATACACGGCATCCCCAGAACCATTCGATGTGCCCTGGCCACAGCAGGCAGCCAGCACTGTTGTGCTATGGATGGGTGGGTGACATAGAATGATAAAAATTTTAAAACATCGGGAGCGTCACATGGCTATGAAGTGATCCAGTGGGGTTTGGCCAACGAGTAGGGTGACTTTTTTTTTTTTTGTCTAGCATGCTATCAACACCTAACCAGATCATCACTCGGCTTTCTTTACAGATCGCATAAATCTTTTGTCTTTTACGTAATCAGATCATGTTAAAAATGGTATTTAAGACTTGTTCAACCTTTTACACTAGCTTTTAGCCATGGGACCCTAGGGTGTTCTCAGTATTTATTTAGTTTTCACATGCTAAGAATTTATTACCCAAAAACATCTTCTACTTACTTTTATATTAACTTCTTTCTTATGTGCTTAAAAGCAAAATATTTTTAAATCTTTTTCATACTTAAATGACCACTGCCTTTTCATTCTAAAGATGCTTGCAATTTGAATCCAATAAATTTTCATCTACCCATCTACATGAAAAAGTAAAATTTCGCTACCTGGTTGAAGCTCATTCCTTCCTCCTTCTTTAGTAGATTGAACTAAACTTGCGGCTGGTAAGAAAAAAAAAAATCCATTAGCAACTGACCCATATGGTGCCTTGTTAAAATGTAGTATTTTAGAACTGAATCAAATGAGAGTTCAAAGGATCTGTCAGAGAAGAATTCAGGTACAGCACAAAGAATTCATTTCTGCAGTTATATTCTGCAGATTCTAAATTTCAAACCAAATTTCCCAAGAATATTGTAAGTCATTATTATGGGATATAAAATATAGCAAAATCCAGTGGTTGGACCCCCCAAAACCCTTAAAAATATAGAGCAATAAAAGAGTCCAGCTTACCAAGCAAAGTCCTCTCACTGTTGACCGAGCAACTGACAACTTGCAAGTCTTTCTCAAAGGTGTACAGATGCTATTAAAACAAAATGATTAATTTAGAGTTTTATATCAAATGACAATCATATGTAAATTAACTCTGTACCAAATATTATGGCAAAACGTTTTACTGAAGAACCCTCAACGAATCAGCTCATCCATGCTGAGACACTGGGGACTTTTATCTCTAAGGAAAATAGGCCCAACTTAGCGCTGAAACTTCGTCACAGGACACCTGACATATGGCTAAGAGCGCAGACCTTGGAGCCAAACTAGAACCTCATTCAAGTTCTGACTGTCACTTGCTATCAGTGTGACCATGGACCAGGTATTCAAACCCTCTGTCCCTCGCCAAGAGAACCAAGCCACTCTCCCGGGATCGTAAGGCTCCTTCTCTTCTTTAGCATCAAATCTGTGCCTCCACACAGAGTCTTATAAATGTAACAAACAGATCCTAAATACTGATGAGTATTTAATTTACCTCCCACTGGGAAGTGTTACAACAGTAAAATGAACTCCCTTTTTGAACTTCATCTTTGTGAACCTGCACGGGTATTTCTGTAGAATCAAACATCAAAGGGGGATTTCTGGGTCAAATTGTGCAACTATTGAATTTTTCAATTGAGAGCATCAGGAAACCTTTCCCAAGTGAGCTTAGCAGAAGGGAATTACAGAGCTGCTCACACATCACCGAATCTGGGGAAAGCATCCTTGCCTTTACCCAAGCTCATTCTGTACTTGTATTCCACCAGCTTATGTCACATTCACTCCTACGGGGACCCCCAGGGTGGGCACCCATGAGAGGGAATGCAGATGAGAGAGGGTGAGGAAGAAAGGTGTAGGGTAGTGCCTACTTGTGCATAAGTGATATGTCCCTGCCTACTTGCTAGGAGGAAGGATGGACTATTCTGTTAAAGCTTCAAAGAGTGAGACTAAGGTAGAAGAGACCCACTTCCCCCCACTCCTTCCACTAAAGAGAGCTAAAATCCCTGGATATTACATAAAACAAACCTAAGAAGACTGAAAAGCAGAAAAACATCAGGCAGGGGCCAAAAAAGGGTGGTGTTGGTCAGTACAGAGCACTTGTCTAGCATGCGAAAGGCCGTGGGTTCAGTTCCATGCAATGAATGCAAAAAAAGGCAGACAGCCTAGAGATGGAATGCCTGAGGAGACAGTGGTTCCGCATCACATGTCCTAGATTGAAGCTAAAGAAGAGAACACAACAGAAATGCTGATAGGAGCACACAGAAACAAACACACTCACACTCCAGCCAAGGAAACAGTAAAGAGGAAATCCAGCAAGGCAGAACTTTTAGACTCCACCTGCCTTATTCCAGCCAAACACCACAGGGGAAATGCAACCCTGTTCTCACCCCCACCAGAGAGACTGAGCGGGAACCTCGACCCCCAGCTCACGTAGCTGTGACAAAACACCCTTTTCCCACCTGATGGAGTGTTATCAGAAAAGATCAGGAAGGAAACCAGGGCTGTGGTCCCCACCCAAAGGCTCAGCGAAGTGGTGAGGGAATCCTGGACCCCACCCAACCTGGCTCTAAGGGGGCCAAAGTGGCTGAATGGGAGCCGAAACTCCCACTGCCACCCAGTAAGAGTGAGGCCTCCACCTCCTTCCCATCACCCCAACATCGCTGAGGAGAGGCCTGGGGCTTCCTGGAGCCCTGTCTAGGAGAAGCAAAGGAGGCCTCACGGGCCTCACCCCCGCCTGACAGAAGCAAAGCTGTGCTCCCCACTTCCAAGCCAGCACGGTCCCAGCAGGAGAGACTCTGGTAAGATCCAGCATGTACACATAGAGCACCAAGCATCTGTGACACGACAGAAAACCACACATCTCACGGAAACCAGGACACAGTGACAGGCCGGAACACTCAGATGACAGAGGCTGGACCACTCTGATAAAGCCTGAAGCAGCTATAGTAAAAACGCTTCAATGAGTAACTACAAATAGCTTGGAACAAAAGGAAAAAAGAGAAGTCTCAGCAAGGAAATAGAATAAAGGAAAAAGAGGAAGTTTTCAACTAAAAATTATAATAATCAAATTTTTTTAAAAACCTGAATGGGAAAGGCTAGGTATGTTTGTAGAGACTTATACATGTGTAGAACTTATAAGTAGTTTACAAGAATGGATTATAGTTATTGTAAAGAGAAAAGAGGAAAAGAGAATATTCTAAAGGATATAACTGCATGTATGTTTGAGTGTGTGGAATTAATAACCATGTTGCTAATGTTTTAGTTGGATGGATGAGCAAAACTGACTGCAGTCTCACTGTTTGGATGTCCACTTTGTGGACTTTACTTTTGTAACTTGAACAACTGCATCTGGGAGAAAATTATGTGATTATCGACTAGTGATTTTTTACTGGTTACTACTTTTGCTTTTTTGTTTTGTCTTGTTTTGTTTTGTTTTTGAGATTTTGTATTGTTTCTATCCTCTTTCTGTTTCAAAATTTTTTCTTTAAATAAAAAATTTTTTAAAAAAAGCAAGAGGAGGAAAAGAAAGTGCTCTAAAAGAGATAACTATGTATACTTAAGGGTGTAGGATTGATAACCATGTTACTAAGTTTTTGTTGGATCGGTGAACAGAACTGTTTGCAGCCTCACTGTTTGAATGTCCACTTTGTATGCTTTAATTTTGTAACTTGAACAACTATATCCAAGAAGACAATATGTAATGTATCAAATAGTGATTTCTTACTGTTTTTTTTTTAATTCTGTATTGTCTCTACCCTTTTTTCTGTTTTGCTTCCCCCCCCCTTTAAATAAAATTAAAAAAAAAAAAAACCTGAATGGACTGATGCAACAAGATGGTAGGTAAAAGAATCAGTGAATTTGAAAATAAAATAATGACAAACTTCAGTCTAAACAAGAGAAAGAAAATTAACTTGGGGAAGGAGGAAGAAACAAAACATCAGAGGTATATGAAAAGATGACAAAAGAACTAATATTCAGGTAATCAGGAGCCATGAAAAAGGTATAAAGATAGAACAGTTGATGACTGAAACTGTTCCATATTTGGCAAAAGTCAACAGAATCATGAAAACATTGTGGCCTCTGCCCTCTGTCAGTGCTGTGGAGACTGTGATGTGTCAGTTACTAAAAAGCAGGTCTGTTAGAATAGCAGTCGTCACCCCCCAGCCCCACCAAGTTCTCACTCTCTCCCTACCATCTCCCACCTCCATCAGATACAGGTTCCCTTGCCCTTGGACTTCCCAGCCCAGAACTGTAAGAGCTAAAACTTTGTCCTTTATAACCCGCTAAGTCTCAGGTATTCTGTTATAGCAACTGGCAATGGCCTAAGGCAGTGACTAGAGCAGAGGAGTAAGAATTAAGTATTTTAAAAAGCTATTTCAATTTCTCATTAATTTATCCTTTTAATCTGGGGGGATAATGTCCATATTTTGAAATTCAGCTTTGTCACTGAAAAATAAAAAGCAGCTGCTGTGGAGAGAACCTATCTCTAATCACTCACTGAAAACACTTCCTGAATTCCTGCCACTCATGAGCCAGTCAGCTAGAGCAGCAAGCATGGAGCACAGCAGGACACAGAACACTCCTTCCTGTTGGAGAAGTGTGGTCTCGGGAGAGCTGGACGCATCCACAAGAGACAGCAGTGCCCACCACGACCTGGCTGACAGAGGCCAGCTCTCCTCTCTGCCATCTTCCCAGGACCCGGGAATTAAGCTAAAGATTGCACTGAAGTTTGAGATCTTTGTCTTCTCTTTCCCAAGGCTGTGTATATGGTCAGGATTTGTTCTGGCCACCACTGTGTGCCCAGCTCCTCACAGGGAATCACTGTTAGATTAGTGAATAAGGGAACGAAAGAATGTGTGAATGAATAAGCGTGAGAGAAAGGGATAGAAAAAAAGGGAAAGAAGAGAATTCACCAAGCCACATATTAGAACCCCAAAGAGCGAGGTGATCTATGGGAAAAGTGCAGTGGATAAAGAATATTTAAATCCAAGGACGTCTAATATTAGATGCTACATTGTCTTTATGTAGGCATAAAATGAGTCCTCTCCCATTCTCCCCCCAAATGAGACAGACTTTGTCCACATCAACCTACTCCTTATGTGAGTAGTTTGGGGGAAAAATTAAGGGGCCTAAGTTCCATAACTGAGTTTTTTATTCCAAAACTCCATGGATTTTTTTAAAAGAAGGTAGAACTCAGAGCTGGAAGTTATTCTGAATGACATGGAGCACAGAGATCTCAGAGCCGTCATTTGACTCCCTACTTTTTAAACAGAACATTAGAAATTTGCTGGGAGCCACTTTTACTTAAATCTCAAAGGGCTGAGACTTTTGCTGGTGTTTTGGTTCAAATGTGTTTGAATTTTTTTTGAAATATAATGGAGCCAAGAAATAGTAAAGATATGGAGGAAGAGAAGGGAGGCAAAGAAATAAATTTCTAGAAAATGAAACTGGGATTTATAGGTAGAAAATAGGAATAAAAAAGAGAAAACTTCAAAAGTAGTAAACAATTAATAACTTATAGCTTATGGTGATTTTTTTTTTTTTACCTCATTTTGTCTGGTTTGGCAATCATATAATCCAAAGACCACATTTCCCTTTTCATCCTATAAAAGGAAACAAAACAAAACAAAACAAGTTCAGGAAGTTATTTTGTCACTAGTTTTAAAACAAACCTGCAGTAGTCACTCAACCAGTCTCAGCCACAGCATTTGAAAGGAAGCTTGCTACGCAGGTCCCAAAGGGACAGGACCTGGCTCAGCTGCCATGGGGCACTAGGGGCAAAAGGGATCAACACCATGCAGCTCCGGGACCCTGTCCAGCAGGAAAGGACAAGGTCAGTGAGCCAGTCTTTTTGTTATTCTAACAGTATCTGTACACGAATATATATGATGGATGATGGACTCAGCCCATGAAATTCTTACAGGTAAAACTCTGTAAATCATATGATTCTTTACACACACTATCCTTAGCGACAACTTAATAACCTCTCTTAACCAAGGGGGGGGGGCATAGTGAAAGGTAACTGTGCAGACCAAAGTGGCCTTTGGAAACAGCCTTTCACCTGTCCCCACCAGTAAAGCTAATTTTTTTCTCAGAACCCTTAGCATTGAATATGTGAAGCTACATCTTCAAAATCCTAGAGCATCCAGTTCTGAAGAGAAAAACATAGTGAACATGTTCTCAGAGAGAGAACTTTAACACATGAATTAGGTTTAAATATCTGGACATTTTCCCTCTAGAAAATGAAGTTGTTCATTTATTCAAAAATTTCAAACTTCAGATGTGCAATTTTATCTCATTTTTAAAAGAAAGCCTGGTGTTTAATCCCTAATACCGAGGAGGGAGACAGAGAGAGAACATTTCATGAGACACTTTCAGTCACTCTTCACGACCACATACCCTTAGAACACAATGGCACCATTTAGTACACAATGCAAAAGATTAGCAGTGTAGTACAGAATCCTGTAAAGTGGTTAAAACAGTAAATTTCATGTTTTATATATTTTACACAACAAGAAGAGAGCAGAAACAAACCTTGTAAGTATAAATAATATTTCCATTTCTCTCCACATTTTGTACACGTAAACTCTCATACTTTGCTTCCAAAACATCTGAAAAAAGAAAACAGCAAATTAACATTTGGAAGATGTTTTAAAATACACCTAACAGCTGGGCGTGTAGGCTCACATCTGTAATCCCAGCACTTTGGGAGGCTGAGGCAGGAGGATCACTGCGAGTTCGAGACCAGCCTGGGCTACAAAGTGAGCTCAAGGCCAACCTGAACTGCATAGCGAGACCTTGTCTCAAAAAGACAAATAAATAAATTGATTAATCAAATTAATTTAAATTAAATACCCCTAACAAATACAACAGCAGGGAGAGAAGGCGAGCACCATGCATCCTGGCGGCTCAGAGGCGTCTGAAAGCACAAGAACCTAACCCGGGGTTGCTGGTGGTCAGCGTGGTGGGGACCCTCGGGGCGGACACCCCGAGGCCAGGCGATCCTGGGAGCCTGCGGAGGTGCAGTCAGGTCCGCAGACCCAGCTTCCCGGAGCTCGCCTGGCTGTGCCTTCTCTCTGTGCGCTCTTCTGTGCAACGGTCACAGGGCCACAAGGGCCCAGCGCTGCTCCTGCCTGCTTCAGTGTTCAGAGGCTGCACGGTTAAGGGCGTACAAACAACTGTCAGAGCTCCCCCACCCAGTGAACCCTGCCTGCAGGCGGGCAGCCCTGCAGTCAGGTGTCCAAGTGAGAAAGTAGGAAAACCCCTCACCACTACCCAGAAGCAAGAGGCCGGACAGACCCAGCGCCGGCCTCCGAGTCCTACTGCCCGGTGGAGAGGGCCCCGGTGGGCAAAGGATCAGGGGGATTCATCGGCACAGACGCGGGGACCCCTCTCCCTGAGCGCATCCTCCTCTCCCAGACCCGCAGTAGTGGGGCCCAGGAGCACAGGCAAAGGGTAGAGAGTGGGAGGGCACCTGAGTCGTCAAGGAAAGGTGCCCGCGGCCCCTGCCCTGGCAGAGGTGGTCGAGGCAGGTCTCTGCCATCGGGCTCCCAGCCAAGGCGATGGGCAAGCAGCATAGCTAACTAGGCAGGTGCGGGGCTGGCCAAGGGTCCAGGGTGCCAGGACGCGCCACAGCACAGCTGTGTTCAGGCCTGGTGTAGGCAGGGTCCCGCCCCTACTAACCCCCTCCTCATTCCCATGAGCCTTACAGGTAGGTACACATTTGGGTCCAAAAGATTGCACAAGTTTGCAACCAGGAGCCAATCAACCCTCTATCTATTTTTACAAAGTGTACTTTCCACCTAGTGCTTTTCCCTCTAAGTCATCTTTGTCTGCTATTAACATCACTCTATCAGTTTTCTTTCTCCTATTGCTTGCATGACATAACTCTTTCTGTACTTTTATTATTAGTCTTCCTGAGCCCTTAAGCTATGTGTCTGACACAGTGACTACTTGTGCTTCTTCCCTACTCTGATAGCCTCAGTCTTTTAACTGGCTACATAGTGTACTTATATTTACTATAATTTCTGTTATATCACAACAGAAACACACACAGGTGTGCAGCAAGACACCTGTCTACTGTACTGTGATTCACAGTAGCCCCAAATACCATCAATTAAAGGATGAATAAATTGTGTGTATCCTAAGTGCAACACACTTAACCATGAGAATGAGTTAACGTATAACAACACATGCACAAATGATTGAGCAATAGAAGCCCAGATCCTTCCCCAACCACTAAAACATGTGATAAATCAGATGATTCAATCTGCATATGAGTTTCAGTCCTATAACCCACGTGCCTAGATGAGTGCTATGGGGAAGGGGCACGAGGCACTTCTGGGGGCTGGAAAGGACTATTTTCTGACACAGGAGGGTTTCGCTCTGTGAAATTTAACTGAGCCATGCACCTGTGACACGAGTCCTTCTCTTAAGAAAGCCATATTTTGAGGAAGAACATAGCGATTCTTTACACCAAATATTTAACTTATGAATTAATGATCATCTTTCATCTAAAAATTTTAGGTTAGTCCCAATTCTTCAGTTAAAAGATTTAAAGGTTGATGGGTATAGGATTGATGATTCTCACTAACTTGGGGGAAAAAAAGGATCTTTTCACAATTTCCTCAAAAATGACCCAAAATTAAATAATTGCCTAACAGGTCATTTTCCCCCCATTAGCAAAATAGTTGTTAAATATCATGCTGTTGATTACAACATAAGTCTAATATTCAAGATAAAATATACCCAAAATATCCCATGACACAGAGCAAATTTCAGTTTGGATTCCTGTTGAAAAGCAGGTATATTAGTGAGCCCTACACCTGCCCTGGAGCGGGGTGGAGTGGGATGTAGGTGAAAGAGGGGGGCCACAGCCAGAGGTTGCTCTTCCCTCCCCTCCTGAGCAGCAGCTGTCCAGATGTTTGGGGGTGGGGTACAGGGGCAGGGGACATGGGTTGGACCCATGAGGGTATGGATTTCTCAGTACCTACTGAGCTGTTGGACAAACTTCCCCCTGATTTAAAATATAAGAACAGTCACTTGGCCTCAGAGCAGAAGAGGTGTCAATAATCTCACTGCTGAAGAGTGCTTCGCACACCCCAGAGCTCTCACTTGCATCTCATCCACACCGCGGTAAGGGGCTGCGGCCCCCCTGCCCCGGGAAACCGCGGGGCTTGGGTGAGGGAGGACACCCGGTCCACATCCCAGCGCCAGACGCTGGTGCAGACTTGCCCGGCCGAGAAGGAAGGGAGGGCAGCTCGCTGAGAGCGCTGGATGGAGCTCACAACGGGAAGATGGATAATTCCCCCCAAATCCTGTTTTTTAAACATCTAAAAAGCATGTCAGTGAGTTCCTTTTCATCCCGCACTTGACTTAAAACTTCTGGAATGTGATGTGTCAATATGGAAAAGTGTTTCTTTCTTTCAAGATTATAAGGAAGCTGGAACAGACTTTCCCAAAAGCACACTTGAAAGGTCTCAGCTAAAATAAATTCTTTCATAGAAAGGCTCGCTAAAAAAATCCAATTGCCTTGCCAAAAAAAAAAAAAGACACTTTCATTTTCAAATCACTAAAAAATTCTCCAAGAAATGTAGGTGACAACAAATTCATGTTTCTATACAAATTTATGCCATTAAACACTGGCTTGCAACTCTGGCTGTGGTAGAAAGACTAAAGGAGCTTTTTTAAAAACTCTGGCATGCAAGTCCTACCCAAGAATGGGGTGAGGCCCATTCTTCAGTGCTCTAAGTTCTTCAGGTGATTCAAATGCGCAGCCAGTATCTAGTGTATTGACAACCAATACAAAAGATGCATATGTGCAACCTGCGGTAGCTAGCACAGCTAGGACCAGTGCATGATGTAAACACGGTAGGCAGGGTTTAAAGAAGAAAAATAACGCCTCCGTGCATAAATTACCCCTGCAGTTAAGTACATGGTTCACATTTCAAGGATATACACAAGTACAGCAATGTTGGAAACACAGACACCGATATCTGACACACTATCCACCCATCAGCCCTTCCTCTCTGGAGTAGTTTCTCAGCGTAACACACTCTTTTCAAAGCAGTACTCATTGGGCTCTTTGCTTATTCATTCTGACTCTTCTCCCAGTAGTCCTCTCCAGAAAGTCGAGGGAAGGAAATTTACCAATTTCAAATAAGGAAATATGGTTTAATTCTACAGTGTGTGCATTCAGTGCTCATGAAGAAAAAAATATAGCATTGTGATGGGTAAGATACTTGCATAAGAAAACCTACTAAACAAAGAGAAGTGTAGGTGTACAATCATCCAGAAGCCATGGCCTAGGCAAGGGCAGATAGATAGACTTGTCCGTGTCAACCTATAGGCAACAAAAGGGACTTCATTTTGCAAGAAGACGTTGGGCAAATGTGTAAATTTGTAACTGTGTAAACTGCTATGAGACACAAAGAATTTATCTTTCCAGTGCGAGTATTTGGGGTAGACACAGCTTTATATGAAAATGTGAATTAGTTCCCAATGTGCAAATCAAGAAAGTGAAGAAATACGATGAAACCTATGACATTCTTATTCTGTAAACAGTTCACAGAAGGAAGCCCCAGGCCCAATATGACCAGGCATCCTAATTTCTAAATCTATGAAATAATTATCATGATGTGACATATGGCACATTTTGAACACAATGAGAATAAGCAAGAATGGGGTGATTAGTTGAGAAGCAATAAAAGATGAGGATTAGAAAAGAAAACTAGGGAAGTAGGGGAAAGAAAAACAGAACAGACAGTGGCAAGAGAATGACCATGGCGTCCCTGTCCCCCGGCCATCTGGGGCTGTGCACAAGACCTGCTCTCTCCTCAGTCACCTGGCAAAGATGAATGACTACAAGATCTGTAAGATGGATCCATCTGGTGTATTGGACCCAAGACTGATCAAAAGATACAGGGGGGAAAACTACATTCTTTCCAGAATTGTATACAGAGGGTTCCCAATTTACAATGCTTTAATTTATGATTTTTTTCACTTTAAATGACACTTAGTAGCAAACATGCTTTGAATTTTCATCTTTTCCTGGACCAGCATTAGGCCATGGGAATCCTCACTTGATCATGAGAATAAACACTAGCTCATACTCTACAGAGTTCCATGCTGCTAAGCCAGGATGTCCAGCAGTTTAGGAATAGCACACGCATTTTTTTTTTCTTCTGGTAACAGGGATTGAATGCAGGGTCTTCAACCAGAGCTATATCCTCAGCCATTTTTTTAAATTTGGAGACAATTTGATCCTCCTGTGTCTCACCTCCCAGAGTGCTGGGAGTATTTAGATGCATTTTCAAATTACAATATTTTCCAGTTATGATGGGTTCACTGGGCACAGGAGGTTAGGAAAAGCACCGACTGACGGCAAACCCCGAAACCTTCCTGTGTCACCTATGCGAAGAAGGATGAGTCTGACAGCACAGCTCGCCAGCTGTTTCCCCAGGAATCTGTCCTATTTCATGAGAATTAAAAGCACCACTGAGAAAGCTTCTAATATATATGTCCATGTAAAAACTATTAAAGCGTCAGACCTCTGAAGCAAATATGCAGAGAAGACAATGCCACTGTAGTTTCATAATTTATATTTGAAAAGCTGGGGACTTGGAAAGGAAAATGTGTTCAGTAACAGCTCGGCTGGAAATAAGATGGATCGCAGGTTTCCCACCAGTGCAGTAAGTTAGAGTGGAAGACAGGTTGACCTGTGGTCTTGTTTTGCACTACTGCCCCTGTCATTAGTGTGACTGGGCTAAAAGTCTTGCCAAGCTGCTCCGAGAGAACAGAATACTGCTGACCGCAGAAAGCTAGCCTTCCTATTAAATTTCACCTTCTGAGGACCCAGGACGCCCCCACCACCGCCATAGAACCTCAATACACAAGTTTATAATTCTTCACTGATGAAAGATGGGAGGCCAAAATCCAGCTGGGTCACACCGGCTTTGCAATCACAACACACATCACTGAAACACACATCTGCCATCTCACACTTAGTCTAACCCCTCACTCCCAGGTGCCTCCCGCCACTCAGCAAAGGAAGGCCTGTGCTGGGGCAAGGACTGCTTTGCGGTGGAAATCAGGCCTAGGGTTGTCTGTTGTAAATCAAAAAGCTGAAGCTTCAGTTGCTTTGTAGACAGTCAAGAGACATTTTACATTCGCTGCTCCCTCCACCCCCCAAGCCAAAATCTTGACTAATAATGACACCAACAGCAAACTCAAAACAGGAAGCTACACAAACATACACGACTTCTTTTTTGAGGACCAGCCCTCAACTTGCCAAGACCAAGTAACATGCAAATAATTCCACTGCAGTGGAAGATGTAACACAGAGAGGGAAACCTTCCAGCCTGTAGGAAAAGATAATCTGATGCCCGCCCCCAAAATGAGCTCAACCTGCTGGATTTAAGGAAAACCAAAAATTTTTTTAAAACAGGCAAACGCACTGGAGGGGACAGCTCCTGGGGACTAGGTGGGACCCCAGGCACCCTCGCTTTGAAACTGACGGGGCTTAGAAAGAAAAAAACTGGGAATGCACAGATCTCCTCTTCGAAGTACAACTGTGCTGGGAAGATGCTGAAGTGACTTTTCGCTGCCTGCACCAAACCGAGGGTTCTGTGGCAGGAGAAAGCCACAGCCTCCAGGCTGGGGTCTCCCGCCCTCTGCACCGCGCCTGGGAGCCGCACGACTCCAGTCGCCCCGACAACTTCGCACACCCAGAAGTGCACCTCGCAGCTCTGCAGCAAACTTATTCAATGGGGGAAAAAGAGCGAGAAATCACAGTTCCCTTATTTAAAGCGGACCAGTGCTGGGAAGGCCTCCATAGCACAATCAAAGACGCGCTGTGCAGCGGCTCGGAGTTTACGCGCCGCTTTGCGCCGCGCCACGCGCCGGCCTTCCGCTCCCAACCGCGGAGCCCCGAACCCCCTCATCCGCGCCCCGGGCCCGAGCGTCCCCCTGCGCCCGTCCCGCTCGTGCGACCTCGGCCCTGCGCCCCCAGCCGGCAGCGACACCCCGAGCGCCCGGCCCCGGCCCGAGGCCCCCGCACCTGCGCCGCCGCCCCCGGCCGCCCGCAGCGCGGCGAGCGCGTCCTCGGCGGGGTCGAAGTGGGTCACCAGGCGCAGCGCCATCGCCCGGCCTGGCGGCGCGGACCCCGCGCACAGGCCCGGCCGCCGCCGCCTCCCCGCGGCGCCGCCTCCGCTTCCTCTCCCGCCCCCGCCCCCGCCCGCTTTCGGTTCCGCGCCCGCCGGCCGGTCCGCCCGCCAGGGGAGGGAGCGCGGCGCCGGCGCGGGCGCGGGCACCGGGCCGGGAGGGAGGGTCCCGCCCGCCCGCTGAGGGGGCGCGGAGCTCTCGCCGCGGTTCCGAGGGGGCATCCACGCGGCTGGAGCGGGCCGGCGGTCCCCAGGTGAGGCGCGCGGGCGCCACCAGCGCGGCAGCAAGGGCGACCCCTGCCTCGGGCCTTTGCCACCCAGCTCTGGGGCCGCGGTTTATGTTTAGACAATGAGGGGCTGGCCGCGGGGAGCCCGTGAGGAGCGCGACTGTCTCGAGGGAGACGTTAACAGCTCCAGGCAAACGGGGCCCTGCGCCGGTGCGCCCCACACTGCCATGGGGGACGCAGAAGTCTTCAGAGACGCCCCAGGGGCACCGGTCTCCTGGGTGCCTCCCCAGCCCTCCCCTTCTACGCAGAGCCAGCGGGGACCTTTCCCCAGCCTAGCTCTGTGCTCCACACTCCACTGCCAAGCTTCCTGGACGTCCTGTCAGATCAGGTCGTCCTGAACCCCAGGTTAGTGTCTCCCTAAAAGCAATCTGGCCTCTATGCAGAAGCCCTGCAATGACAGATCTCTTCAGCGGGATACAGCCACTGCCCTCCCCTAGCCTCTGCTCCCTCCAACTCCAGGCCCCCCAGCTCCATAGCTCCGCGCTTCCTTCCTCCTTCCTCCTTCCTCCTTCCTCCAGGGAAATCCCCAGGCCCTCCCAGCCTGGCTTCACAACGTCTTCTCACAGCTGCTGCCCACAGTGACCTCCCCAGCTCTCCACTTGTAGAGTGGCATTGCCAAGACACCTCCTTGAACAGTCCCTTGCTGGTCGAAGTTTGAATCTTGAGTCCTGAAATAGCCTCCCCAGCCAAAAAAAAAAATGCGCCCGGGCAGTTCCCGAATGTAGCAATAGCCTGAGGAATATCTTCTCACCTGTTTCGAAAAACTTTCTACACTACCGTTACCCAAGGCAGACTCCTAGTCTCCAGGCTAAACTTGAGTAAAGCATGTTATCCAGAGTCTCAGGTGCCTTAGCCTCGCTATGGTTTGAAAACTACCCTCAACAAACAAAGAAGGTCTGAAATTTCCCCTAGAAAACTATTTCTCCAAGGGAGGCAGTGTATGATTTCAGGTAGAACTCAGCTACTCACTGCCAGGTACACAAAGAAATGCTCCCGCTTGTAATTTGCATGAAGATTTAAGAGAAACTAATGCTAACATTTACTATGAATAAAAAGCAAGCCTCTAGTTATGGTTTATATCTAGATGTGCCCCCAAAGCCTTATGTATTCATAGTAGGGCATTTGGGAGGTGGCTGTGTCATAGGATTGTGATACTGCATTGAGTGTCCTGACTGACCACTGATTGACCACTGATTGGGTTAGCATGCTTCTAGGTGTCGACATGGGAAGGTCCCTGCTGCATGTAACCCAGCTGCACCAACCAATAGGCTTGTAACCTCATAGCTTGTAACCTTGTCCAGGGCCTCATAGCTACCAGTTTGCCTTAACTAAGGGGAGGATTAGGATTGGACTTTTCAGCAATGCTGAAACTGTTAGGACTTTGGCAACTCTTAGAGATGAGCTAAGTACATTTTGCATAAGGAAATCCATGTAAGTCTTTTGGGAGGCAAGATGGAACTTTATGGCTTGTATCTAGCTGTCCCCCCAAAGCCTCATGTTCACATAGGTGGGGCTTTTGGGAGGTGGCTGGATCATGAGTGTCTGATAACTGGATTAGTCCACTGATTGATTTAGCATGCTTTTGGGGGTGAACAATGGGAAGGCCCACCCTGGTTGTGGGTGGCACCCACAAATAATCTTGTAGCCTGAATGGAATAAGAATGGAAAGGGAGGCTCACTGCTTGTTGCTTCCTGCCTGCCACACCATAAACTGTTTCTCTTCAGTGATGTTCCTGTGCCATATTGCTCTGCCTTGGAACCAGCCAACTGTGGACTGAAACCTCTGTAACCTGTGAACTAAAATAAGCTTTTCCTCCTTTAATTTGCGAGTGTTGGATATTTTGCCCCATCAATAAGAAAATAACTAAGATACTACTGAACCCAAGGGGCACTACTACAACTAATACTTCCCATCAAACGAATCTTTTGCCTCTGTCACATGGAAATGTCCTCACCTGCCTATTTTAAATGTCCACTAAATTTCCCTTTTCATTTTTGCAAGTAACTTCTATTTTTGTCAAGCAACACTGATTTTATAGCCTCACAATGATATGAAAATTCACTTCAAAATAAATTTAAGTTAAAAACATAAAGAAGGTGAGAAATTGTTACTGACTTAGCAGAAAGATGTGGCCAAAATCATGATGCTACTACACAAGTGACTGAATTTTGGAGATTAGAAAAGAGACTGTTAAAGGCTTATGTATTGGCTTCAATTTTGTAAAGGGTCACTAGAAGTTATTGTTGACATGTTCCATGGAAGACAGAACTGTCTTGTCTTTATTTAAAAAGCTGTCCTGTAGGATCAAAAACACTGAGGCAGTAATTTGCACCATTGATTTGGGAATGGGCACATGCACTGCTTGGAACTAGGCTCACAAGGGTTAATGAACACTCAGATTAACAATAAATAAAACACATGGGTTTTTTTCTCTCACCCATTTGGAGGAAAGTAGTCCAAAGCTC
This sequence comes from Hydrochoerus hydrochaeris, assembly GCA_004027455.1. Taxonomy (NCBI): domain Eukaryota; kingdom Metazoa; phylum Chordata; class Mammalia; order Rodentia; family Hydrochaeridae; genus Hydrochoerus; species Hydrochoerus hydrochaeris. The sequence goes on along the minus strand of PVLA01002720.1, from coordinate 233,363 downwards.
ATAGGGCAAGCTCCTGAATTCGTCAGCACACAAATTCTTTCCCACTTTTTGTTCCACCAGACCTTGAATTCTACCAGACCTTGTCCTCATGGCCAAAGATGACGACAAAAGCATCAGTCATCATGTTTGCATTCTAGAAACCAAAGAGAAGAAGAAAAATAAAAGGAAGTTAGTTAATGTCCTCTTTTAAGGATACTTCCCCAAAGTTCTACACAGCATTTCTGCTTATATTTTATTGACCAGAATTTAGTTATTTGCCCAATATAGGCTTAAAAAATATGCCTAGACTGACCATCTCAGACAAAAGGACACAATCACTGAGAAAGTTGGAGGAAATAAATATTCAGAAACAACCAGAAATCTCTTTCACAAGGTAAAACCCAATTTGGTCAATGGGTTGTAAAAATAAAAAATAATAATAAAAAAAAAACACTACTATCATATTTCTGAGAAAGTGTTAGCTATTCCTCAAAAAAATGAGGCAAGGGATGATAGATGGTCCTTTTCAACCTTCAAATATTTCAGGGTCTGGATGTGATCCTAGAACTTCAGCCATCCACACGGAAGATGGAGCCAGTCCATGAGGTCACACAGACTCTGAGAACTGCAGAGGAGATGAGCCTGCTGTGTCATTTTGGAGCCGGCCCCATCTCCAGCTCTTCTGATAATCGATGTAAATTTCCCTATCATTTGAACAATACTGAATTGGCTTGGATCTCAATTTTAGGGGTGATCATTTCAAAATTTCAAAGACCAAAGTGCACTATGATCTTAGTAGGTTTTGGTTTGAACTCTTGTGAGTACGCATTGGTCCATGTTTTATGTTGTTTTTATTAACTTAAAATGAGGTAATGCTAAGGAGGCAGGCTTGAGGGGAAAGCCCAGTAAGCAAAGCATGAATTCCAGAGCTCTGGTGACCTAAGGAGCTCTGGATAGGATCATGCCTGAAACTCACTCTCTCAGCAGCCTTTCCAGTTACCAGAACCCCATGTTTCCTTTACTGTGTGAGCCTGTTTGAGTTGGGGTTTCCAGGACTTGAATTGGAAGCATCCCAAATCTGGGATCCACCAACTTGATGAGCAGTCTCTTCAGAGGGTCTCATGATAGTGTGAATCTGGTGCAGCATGCCAGGGTCACACTGCAGAGCATATATTTGTACAAGCTTGACACGGATGGTGATGTGAAAGCCAGTACCTGGACCAACAAGGTCCTGCTGCTTAGCAACAGGATCTCCCCACTTTTGTGTGGTCACCTCACTCTCCCCATAGAGAAGGCAGGGCAAGGTGGGCTTGGATGGGCAGCCATGGAGATACCCAGAGCTAAAAACTTAGATCTGGAGAGAAATCTCAAATCAATGTGAAGATTAAATTCATAGATTAGAGCCAGACCATGGGCCTTCAGTCTAGTAGCAAACAACAGAGCATTGATAAACTATAAGGAAGAGATATTAAGGAAAATGACTAGCCTGGATTTCTAGAAAGCAGAGTTCAGCAAAGATTAAAATGCTGAGATTCAGCTGCACATGGAATATTCTCTAAAATAGACCAAATACTAGCCCACAGAGCATGCTTAAATAAAAGCAAAGGAATTAAAATTATCCTGTGTGTATTATCTGACCATAGTGCAATGAAATTGGAAATTAATGGCAAAAGAAACTTCAAAAGCTCCATAAACACATGGAAATTAAATGACACCCTCCTCAACAACCAGTGGGTCACAGATGAACTAAAGAAAGAAATTAAACAATATCTACAACCAAACAGACATGCAGATACAACATACCGGAACTTATAGAATACAATGAAAAGAGTTGTAACAGGGAAATGTATAGCAGTGAACTCTCACATCAGGAAAACAGAATGAGCACAAATCAACAACCTAGTGTCACACCTCAAGCTTCTAGCAAAACAAGAGTAAGAGAAACTAAATGCCCATACAAGGGCAGAAATTATGAAGATCAGAGAAGTTGTTAACACAATGGAGACTAAGAAAACAATACAAAGAAGTTTCTTTCAAAGAATAAATAAAACTGATAAACCCTTAGCCAGCTCTATTTTTTTTTAAAAAAAAAAAAGGAAAGAAAAGGGTGAAATCACTGCAGATCCTGTGAAAATTCAGAAGACAATCAATACCTACTTCAAAAACCTTTACTCTTGTAGGGTGGAAAACACTGAAGAAATGGACAGATTCCTGGATACACAAAATGCCAAAGTGGAACCAAGAAGATATAAAAATTCTAGGCCATATGCAGACCACTGTAGGGAGAGCCAGACGCCAGCCTTTTCCTGTGAGTCACTGCCATTCATGGGCTTTGAGGGAAGAGAACAAGAAGTCACCAGGAAGCAAGCCCTCCCTGTGAATCGGCACTGTGTGTGGGCTGTTGGGGGGACAGCCAGATGCCAGCCACTTCTACCACATGGGCTGAGAAACAAGAAAAGCCAACCCCCTCCCCCTCAACCACTCCAAAGCTACCAGCTGCTCCGGAGAAACACAGGCTGTGATGATGGCTACTGAACTGGAATACAGTTTAATGCCATAGTGTTTAGAGTTTCACTAGCTTGGTAGGCCTAAAGCAGTGGTCTAACCATCTACTCAGAGGATGGCAATACACAATGGAGCACCTATGGAGAAATCTCCTACTGAGGGTGGTGGCCATTGTTGATTCCCTATTGTCTTGTTTTGAAGTCCAGTAACATTTTTATTGTTTTGGGGGGTTGAGTTTTGTTCTATTTTGTTTTGTTTGATTTTATTGTATCCAATGGCATGGGCATGTATTTCAAAATTCATCTGTAAACTGAAGAGACCTAGAATAGCAAAGGGAATCCTGGGAACAAAGGCAAAACAGGTGGCATCACAATTCCTAACTTGAAATTATGCTACAAAGTTACTGTGATAAAATCAGCACAGTACTGGCAAAAAGAAAACCAGACCTGAGGTCCAGTGGAACAGATTAGAAGATGTAGACACACCTACAAAATCATCTTATCTTTGATAAAGAGGCCAAACAAATTCATTGGAAGAAAGACTCAATAAATTGTGCTGGAAAAACTGGCTTTCTATTTGCTGAAGACTAAAACTAGATCCATGTCTGTCACCATACACTAAACTAAAGTCAAAATGGGTCAAAGATCTAAATATTAAAACACAAACACTAAATATACTGGAAGAGAAAGTGGGTAAAAATCTTGACTACATAGGAGTAGGCAGAGAGTTCATGAACAAAACCCAAACAGCATGGGAAACACTTCAAAGAATCAACAACTGGGATCTCATTCTATTAAAAAGCTTTTACACATCAAAGAAATCACCAACAGAGTGAAAGACAACCCACAAAGTGTGAAATAATTTTAGCCAACTGTTCCTCAGACAAAAGACTTCTATCTGGAACACATCAAGAATTGAAAAAAAATCAGACCTCCCAAATTCTAAGACCCAATCCAAAACTGGGTATCTGAGATAAACACATACTTTTCAGATGAAGAAATATGAATGGCAGGCTGGGGATTTAACTCAGTGGCTTCAGCACCTGCCTGGCAAGCATGAGGTCATGAGTTCAATCCTCAGTACCAAAAAAATAAATAAAAATAAAAAAATAATAAAAAATAAAAAAAGAAATATGAATGACAAATAAATATATGAAAAAACGTTCATCATCATCAGTCATCTAAGAGATGCAAATTAAAACAATGAGATTCCATCTCACCCCAGTAAAAGTGATTATCATCCAGAACCAACCAATAACAAATGCTGGAGAGGCTGAGGGGAAAAAGGAACCCTTCCCCACTGTTGATGAAGACTAGAGGTCCCATTCAACCCAGCTATTCCACCCCTGGTTATTTTTCCAGAAGAATTAAAAACATCATAGCGCAGCAATATATGTGCACCCATGTTTATAGCAGCACAGTTTATAGTAGCTAAGTCTTGGAAACAACCGAAATGCCTATTTACTGAGGAATGGATAAAAAAGATGTGGTATTTTTATACAATGGAATACTACTCAGCTATAAAGAAGGATAAACCTGAGCATTTATAGGTAAATGGATGCAACTTGAGACCATACTCATAAGAGAAATAAGTCACATTTGCATGTGTGAACATTGTATTGTTTTCCTAGTGTAAGAAACTGAAAAGGTAAATAGGATCCAGAATGTGCAATAAATATTGTGAAGTGGAAGAAAGCTGCTCAAAAGGAAAGAGAAAACAGGATGAGGAAAAGGAAAAAAGAAGGAAGGGAAAAGAAAAAATAAATAAATATTATATAAATGTATATTATATATAATCAGTTAAGATAGTTATACTACTAATTGATATTAGTTTATTGAAAAGAAAGGTGTGTACTTATATTGTTTGATCCATTTTTCATGCCTATAACTTGTAATGGGAGCAACTACTTTGAAAATAACAATGCACGGGCTGGGGATTTAGCTCAGCGGCATAAGCGCCTGCCTGCCAAGCGCAAGGTCATGAGTTTGATCCCCAGTACCAAAAAAAAAAAAGAAAAGAACAATACACAATGTACTAACCATTGTTACTCTCCTGCAATCTTATATTGAAATTTTGTACTATCGTTTTTATTTTTTATTTAAAATTTTAAAAATAAAATAAAATGCTGAGATAATGGGAGAGATGCAAGCACAGGCCGAGACAAGATGGGAAGATCCGTGAGACACCCGCTCCGCCGACAGTGCCCGCGCACATAAGCCATCGTCCCTGAGAAGGACAGAAGTGGTTTCCTCTCCCTCTCTGTTCCTGAACTGTGGATTTCAGGCCTCTGGTAAACTTGCTGAAAAGCAGAAACCTCACTCCGAGGCAGAAGAGGCAAGAGGGGGAGGAGTATAAGAGTTGTCCAGCACATACATACCCCAGGTTCAAGACAGTGACCCTAATAAAATAAATACGTACCCTAAATCCAGGTGACCCCATTTCCCTACATTCAAATTGTTCAGTGTTTTATTAATGTGATCCCAGGAATAATATTAAAGATCTTTAAAGATACAGGTGTTTCAGGAGAATAACCTCTGAATGGCCGATGACAACTTCTGTTCTGGTAAGGTTGTTCAGAAGTCATTTCATAAAAGTTTGTGTTCCTGACCTAAAAAAATTAAAACAAAGCACACTGACAGTTGACATGTTTTTCATCTGTCTTATTAAAATATGTTTAAAAATAGAAAATATAGTCCCATTTCTTGTCAGTTACAAATGGAATTTCAAAAACTGCCCCAACGATTAACAATAATTACCTCTGGAGAATGTAATGTGATTTTTTTTTTAACCTTAAGCATGTACTAATTTTATTTTTTATTTATTTACTTATTCATTATTTTATTTGGATGGGGTACCAGAAGTCGAACACAGGACCTTGCACTGGCCAGGCAGGCGCTATGCCACTGAGCTGTTTCCTTGGCACTAATTGTTTAATTTTAAAAACCAGGTTAATTTAGGAAAAATTATCTTTGCTTCAATTCTGGCTATAAAATTACTGTTTCATCTTTGAGGAATCGTCATCCTGACAACTTATGCTAATGGGGGTCCTGCGTGGTTGCAGAGACAGATGAATGTTAAGGGACCTCAAGTTTTGTTTTTATCAAGTTTTCTTGGAAAGCTGACACTGAGTCTCGAGCAATGGATAGAATCCTTGCTCAGATCAGCACTTATCACTGGAGATGTCACAGTGAGCGTGAGATCCCCCATATTCATTGAAAAGAAGACTGATGTTGATTTTTAAATGTTCTGAAGAATAACGGCCCTGTAATTTGGAGAAAGATAAAAGATTACTCAGACAGGTTAGGCTTGAATATTCCAGATGAACTAGACCTGATTTGAACAATGGAGTGAAGAAAAATTGGGGTGAAACAATCAGAAAGGGGACAATGTAACCATGTAGCTCAGGCTGACTATGGGAGGCAACTCTACTAACCACCAAACCACCAATACCTCTGTCTCAGGCTGGCTTTGAACTCACTCTGTAGCCCAGGCTGGCCTCAAACTTGCATTGATCCTCCTGCCTCAGCCTCCTGAGTGCTGGGATTACAAATATGTACCACCATGCCCAGCAGGTATTAAATATTTTTGAAAGCATCGAGTTCTGTTTAAAGCTTAGTTAATGAGTAAATGCTACAAACTGGAATTACTGTATTCAAATAGGCAGAGCTGTGAAATGTATGAAATATGAAAAGATTATCCCAAAACACATAATTACATGAAAGTTGTGTTGCCATCTGTGATACCTCATTAAGTGAGATAAATGAATACATAGACTATTTGTAATGACCAAGAAAAAAGACATTGATATTCTGGTCCAGAAAAATCCCATTTTAAGTGGTTTTTTAGATGCTTTATGTTAGAAGTCTAATTTTTTAAAACAGAAATTTAATCCGCTTACTGAAGACTTACCCAGAATTGCTTCTTCCTCCTCCCCCTCCTCCCCCTTCCTTTTTAGCATCTCATGCCGTCCCCTCCCTTCTCGGTTCCCTTTCCCCATTTGTTTATGAGATACTTACTGCATCCTCAAAGCATCCAGTGAGGCAAAGAGAAGTGAGCAGCTATGCAGGCAGCTTTGGGAGCAGGGCAGTGACCAAAATGTGGGTGTCAGAGCTCAGACAGGCTGAGGAGGAAGCCAGGAGGAGACTGGTGACCTGGCAGGAGGTTTCAGAGCCCGGGCTGAGGAGGGCAGCTGGCTCAGGGGTGGTGCCTGCCTGGGGTGATAGATTTTAAGTGGCTGAGGACATTTGCGCAGGGCCTAGAGTGACAGCTGAACTATAGGAACTCGTCAGTCAAGTACAGACTTTCAGAATAAAGTGGGCTGTGCTGCTCACTGGTATGCAAGGGAGTCATGAAATAAAACAAGAAAATAAAGCTGAAACCCGTAGTGTTGGGTGGAATTAAAGATCCTAGTGCAAATTTATAGGTCTTCATAGGAAAATCATGAGACATCTATCATGATAGAAATGAACACATGTTACCCATGCATACTTACATATATGCATGTGTGTACATAAATATATATTCCCTGCTTCTGTCTGAGGAAAGCCTGGAAGAACAACATCCCTGTATTGATAAACACACCTGGTGGAGAGAAGCAGATTAGCCTGGAACATCTGGTAGCACCAGAAGGCAAGAACGGAAAAAAAAAAAAAAAAGGACAATAGGACAATAGGGACCTGGTAGACAATTACAGGCCCAGTGCCAAGTGGCTCTAACTGGCCAGATCTGTGTTAATTTGAGCACCAAAATAAACAGTAGAGAGTAAGGAATTATAACCTATTAAGGCAGGGAACCATGAGCCCAGAGGGATCTAATTATATTGAAAAGGTACACATAGATACATTGAGAGTTGCTGAGGAACAAGAGTCCAGTTTCCAAAAGCCACCCCCCAAAACCCCTCGGGAAGCCCAGTGTACACCGCCTTAATAGAGTGAACAAATGCACATCATAGGGTAGAATCACTTCCAGAAATAACCTTCACCTCATCTTGAGGAAATGCCAGGCAAAGTCAACTGAAGGGCAGGTTGCTACACAATTGAATCGTAATCTCTGGAAGAATCAAGGTCATGGAAGTCGTGGAAAACCGAAGGACAGCTTAGAAAAGGAGGCCACGGAGTCAAGGCCACGTGCACTGACCGGGCTTCTGCCCTCAATTCTCTTCCTCTACCGAGTATACAGGAGTGTGTGTGGCAAGATTAGGTGGCATTGATGTATGGAGGTTAATGTCCTGACTTTGATCTTTGCATGATGGCTAAACAGAATACTTGTTCTTTTTTTTTTTTATAAAAAAACATAATTGTACAGCAGATTAGCCTTTATTCTCAAATAGTTCTGGAAAAAGTTTATATTGTACTACCAACTTTTCTGTAAGTTTATGATGATTGCAAGATAAAAAAAAACTAGCATGAATGTTATCAGAATAATTCTAGAAGCCTCATCAGGCCCCTTCTCCCAGTAAGAAGCTGTGGTCTCCAGTTGCACTGTTTTCTCCCACGCACTCTGAGTCACAGCATGGGTGGATTTGGTTTTGGGACACAGGGTTATCAGAAGAGGCAGGGGTTTAAAAGTGGATTGCATTTCCCCATTCTGCTTTGCAGCTGTAAGGAAAACTGCTGTACTTAACTAGTTTTAGGCTCTATGAAGTCAATTCTACCAACCTGGCTGAAAATAAACAGTCAACTAACAAGAGAAGCACTATGAAAAACTTTAACCTCTACTTTTCCTCCTTAACAGGAAACTTCCGTTAACTGACCTCAGAGGAAAATTTACTAAAACTAAACTTTTTTTCCCCCTTGCAATCATATGATTTTATTTCCCAGGGAAACCTATAACAACGCATATGTATCTATTACTGAAAGATTTTCATTAAAAATGCACACACTGCTGTCAAAATCTTCTGTCAGTTCCGTGGACGGTAGCTATGTGAAAAGAAATGCTTGACAGATACTTTTGTTCATGGCAGGTTTTTAATGTCCAGCAGCTCCCATGTGTGCCGTACATAGATTTTTTTTTTTTTTAATTTCTCAACGCTAGCGAGCATCTCCGAAACCTCTCATTAGCAGCTTGGCAGCCAGCCCCTGGCTCCAGCTCAGCCTGAAAGCAGCCTTCACTGTGGCAGACCCCACACCCAGCACAGAAGTCCTATTGTCAGCGAGGCTCCCTGCAGGCACAGTTCCTGGAGGAATCCGTTCAGGCACAGGAAGGTCTCAGATAGAACTAACTAAAGGACCACCTTCAAAGCACTGGGTTCCTGCGCTCTTTGGAAGGCTTGGAGGACAATTAATTTGATTACAATTAAGTAACGTGTTGTAAGATGGCCTCCTCCAATTCGGGGGAACCTGCGGCCCTAAGCCAAGTGTCTCTTGTGGGGGAGGGAAGCCGCACGCTGTCCTTCAGCCGCTATATCATACAGCCTGTTTTTTTTCTTTGAAAACATTTCACATCGAAAATATGGTGCAGGTGACCTTAACAGGAAGACGGTCTACTTGCACAGAACTTTCCATTGTCTGCGTTTTTCACCTGTTTGTGGCTGTGAATTTTCCCCCCAGCGGCTGTCCTCCCTTCCACTTGGCTTTGCTAATTAGGGCTGGGAAATATTTTCTGACTGCAGGGGGGCTCCGCAGCGGCCTCTTCCCTCCCTCCAGGTTCCTGCCAGTGGCCATCTCTTTGGTGTCTTTGTTCTCAGAAAAAAAAAAAAGCATCGATCAGAAGTCTCTGAGTACAGGCTCACTCATTAGCTCCCTTGAGATCCTTGTTCAGCAGCCTCTTCTCAAACTTCAATTGTGGCTTATTTTTTATTTATCTTCCCATGAACCTCAGTATACAAAGGGAACATGAAGTAAGAAGAAAGATAACTATATCATAGAAAATTCTTTTGAATTTTATTGTGCTAAAAAAGTGAATCTTTGTCCACTGCAATAACACAAACCACTTTAGGGAAAGTAACTGTGCTTGTTCAGAAGAGAATCTGAGCACTTAATCACCAATACATCCCCTGTACCTGTTTTCTTAAACTCGTAATATTTTCAAAAGTGATTTTAATTTTCAAAAACAATGAGCTTTGCAAGTGGTTATTTAAAAATTTTATTGAGTTCTTTTAGTGCTCTTCCAGTGTTTGATTTTTCTCAAAAATATCTTTAATTGCTCTGGGGTTTAGCTTAGTTGGCTAAGGGCCCACCCTGGTAAACGTGAGGTCGTGAGTTTGATCCCAGATGCAGCAGAAAAACAAAACAAAACAAAAAAAACCCACTAAAAACTCAGCCTGTCCTTTAAACCAGGCGTGGTGGCTCACACCTGTAATCCCAGCACTCGGGAGGCTGAGGCAGGAGGATCATTGCGAATTCAAGACCAGCCTGGGCCACAAAGTGAGCGCAAGGTTTGCCCGAACTGCATAGAGAGACCCTGCCTCAAAAAGCAAAAAAAAAAAAACTCCTTTAATTTAAAGCTTGTTTTCAAAAATCCACACCTTCTCCAAACTTTGCACCTGCCTCCCTGTCACGGGCTTTTTCCTGCCAAGGTCTGTCTGTATCTGCCTCTCTCTGAGGGTGACCTGCTGGCAGAGGGACTCCAAGACAAATGAGAGCTAAGGAGAGAGAGGCCCGCCTTTCCTCATGGAATCAGAAGCCCATCAGCGTGGTCCAGATGAATGCTAACCGAAAGCTTGTAATGTGTCACCTTTCTTTTCAGGACCTCTGTTTTTCCAAGTACTCATCTAACCTGTGTCCACCCCTGGGAGCACCTGGTCCAGTTCTCCATCCAAGGTGTGCTACGACAGCATCAAAACCTTGTTGATGAAGAAAAAGCCTGTTATTGACACCAACTTGGCCAGATGCTCAGCTGAGTCTCAAGAGGGTAAAGAATTTCAGAAAAAAAAAAAAAAGAGCCAGCAATAGCATGAGTGTAGCCAGCACTTGACCAAGACCTGAGCCCTGAATTCTTGTGGTCCTGGTATCAGCTGGCTCTGTTATCTTGCCAAGTCACTTAATCTTTCCAGTCTTGGTTTCCTGATTTGTAAAATAAGAGACTGTATTAGGGTACCCAAAGTCCCTTTTATCAATGGTTCTGAGATTCTTAACTATAGGAAAAATAAAATAATACAAACAAATATATCCACTTTCCAACCCTGGTCACCAAGTTCTTAGGTGGAATGTGTGGAACGAGCCGGAGAAGGAAACACCAAGTCTGGTAACCAAGGAAACATGGAAATTGTAATAGTGAAAGATCCTAGGGTGCACCTGCTGGGCTTGCCACACGGGAAAGGGCGAGGACGATGGCAGAGGAGGTGGCAGGGACGATGATGGTAGGGACTGAGTTCTTTTGAGGCCCCCTTGTCCCTCTTTTGGACCCGCCCCCAAGCTCTCTAACTGGGTGACATGAAAGCTGCACAGATGGCTTTTTCATGGTGCACAGTATGAGCCACACATTGGAATATCAGCCCTATTTGAATATGTTTTTATCTGAAATAGGATATGAATCACAAGGGAGTATTATTCCTCTCCCAAAAGACAAGTCCTGAGCTGCACAGGAAAGAGAAGCACCCCTGAAGGAGTCCTGAGGGGGGCAGGCTTTGCGCTCTCTGTGATCCGCCACCACCCGCCATGTCTCTGTCCAGGGGACGCCCAGCCCAGTGCGCTCCAACTCCCTTGACCCGCTCAGCGTCACCTTTACAGGCAGGAGAGCTGGAGAGCTCCTCTTGCAGAGTGACCAATCTGCACTTCTAAAAAATCCCCAGGTAACCCTGATGCTGCCCATCTGGGGATTCTCGCTTCATATTCTAGCAGACATTAGCTAGAATTAACCATTAACCAATGGTGGTGCTTCATCTTCATAATGAGAGCTCGTAGGTAAGTGCTGTGAGACGGCAGAAACCAGGAGCTGTTCCACCCTGAACTTCTGAGTTTATGTGTATTTGTTGTACTTTTCCTCACTCTGTTTCCCTATACTGGTAATGCATTTTAGCAATTTGCAGGAAACAGCTGTTGCTTTTTTTCCCTAAAAGGCAATGAAATTTTAATAATAGGTAAAAGGATATTTTGGAAGAAACAGTGTATCCTACGTATCTGTGATAGCCTTACTTTTACCAAAATCTACAAGAGATATTATTGGGATTATGCAAATTGCCTCTTGGTTTTCTTTCAAGCATTTTGGAAAACTTCCAGTTTAAAAAAATATGAGTGATTTACCAAGGTTTACACAGCAACTCTTTGGCCAGAACCAAACAGCTGTGCCAAATTAAAAAACCTTTTTTGACTCAGGTCATCACATTTGATCATGAGTCAGAAAAATCTTAGAATCTGTTCAGTAGCGTCTAGAACTGGCTGCTTTGTTATACCTCACTTTTTTAACTCTTGTCTTTAGCTTCAAGCCCAAACACAAGTGACTTAAAAAGAGATAAATCATCTAAAACCTACATTTGTGGCTGATTTTCCATTCTCCAAACTCCTTCCCCTCAAACATACACACAGCAAAAATAGTCAACTTTCATTTAATGCAAATGAATATAGTAAAGCACATACACTGGCATATTGACAATTGAAACTCATCTGGTGTCTCCCTGCAGTTAGACCTCTCCATGCTTGGAAAGCGTTGTCTACTTTAAGACAAATTTCTGTAACATCGCTCCTAGGTAAACAAGGAACAGGTGCAATTATCTCTCCACAAATGGAGGAGCAGGCACAAAAGAATGGACCGGACTAACCAAGGAGGAAATCAAGCAAAAGGCAACAAGGAATTCTAAAGCGACTTTCCTTTGATGAACACGGGTAGGAACCTTTGCAGGCGCTGTTTTTTACTCTGTGAGGTGAGAAGCACAAGTCCTTAGAGACAGCTAAGCAAACGGGAGGATGCAGTTGATAAGTATGAGCCGCAGCAATCGAGGCTACGGAAACCAGATGGAGCGTTTCTGGATTATGCGATCAAGGCCCTTCAAAGCTGAATTCCAGCAATCGGCATCTGATCCACCGCCCCCACACTGGGTGACACAAAGCTGGCGAAGAAGCAACGTCCACTAAACTAGCAGACGTATTGCACGGCGCGAGCGTCTAAAAGCGTTCTGCATCTAGGAAGCACCAAGTGTCTGGGGTGGGGGGGTGTTTCTGAATGACAAATTTTCAGTGCAATAAGCTTAGAAATGCACTGTCCCTGGCCGGAAAGCCAGGTCACAGACACTCAACCTTGGGGAAAGGAGAGTGACCACAGCTGAGAAACCTCATGGTCAACCCGATTTCCTACTGTGCCGAGGTTTGTTAAGAGGAGATTACGCAATAAAACTGGGTCCCTTGGGAATTACTAACTTTAATAATCTCGCTTGGTAAGCCGTGGCGTGTGACAGGATTGGAAAGCAGGAAGCCAGGAGATAGATCTCCAGCCTGCGGCTCCTCGGGCAGTCCTCCACAGTCCAGCTTCTAAGTCTTAGGGAGCAGAGGAGCCTCCTGGTTATCCCTACCCATCAGGTCCAGCCGGAACACCGAGTTTCCCAGGGGTCCTGAGACTTTGGGTGATCTGAGGTGGAACTGAAAACTACGGTGAAGGTTTGAATTTTTAAAAACACTTTTACAGTGAGAGATGCATTGCCACGAATCCCCTCAAATTGCTGCCCCTCACTTTGAATAGACGCATCCCATTGTTCCCGCCACCTTCTGCCACAGCTCCCGAGTCTTCTGTTGTGTGTGTCATGAATCGTGCTGTCCTGGCTGTCTTGATGTCCTGAATCCATACATAACTCTCCCCTTTCGTGGTCATTTTGACTTTGGGGAAGGAGCCAAAGGCCATGCAGCGCCAGATCCAGTGAACAGAGTAGCTGAGGACACGTGGTCGTGTTTTTAAGAACCTGCTCTTTCGTGGGCTGGCGCTTGGCAGCTGCATTCACTGCAGTTTGGTCACCTTGCAAAGACACTCATGAAAGAGGACTTCCTAAGGGCTTCAGGAAGTCACAAGAACAATGGGATAAGTGTGTCTGCAGCAAGGAGGGAGGACTCTGAGGAGGACTCATGGCAGTGTGTCTTTTCTGTGATGCATTTTTATTTAAATATTTGCCATGTTTTGTAATCACCCCTTGTGGTCCAGAAGTGTGAAAAGCCCAGAAGTATGAAGGTTTGGGGTTTTCCTGTTCTGAAAGCACCACTCTTCTCTCTGAGGTGGAGCATGTGTCAAACTGCGTAATTCAAGACTTGAAATGAAAAACAATTCTCAAAAGCAGCAGAGAGTACAGGATGAGGGAACTGCTGGTCTAAAGGGTATTTGCCTTAAAATTCAAAAAAGAAAAACAAAGGAAGGCCCTTATCTCCACAGCGTTCCTTGCAGTGTTTTAAGGTTGAGACGCTAACATGCTCCCTGCACAACCACCGGGGAGCCTGCACACGGAGAGCAGGAGGTGTTCAGGAGAGTCACCAAGCTGACCAAGCAGAGCAGGCCGCTCCAACACCTCAGAAGGTGTACAGTAAGATCCTCCACATCGCTGTGGTTACTATTATTGTACGCAGTCCTGGGACCTGGAGAGATCTTTGTTGTTGTTACTTTAGAATCTTTTGACTTCAAATACTTTTCATCAGTGAGGTGGAATACAGGTTAATGGCTTTAAAGATGATAGACATTCAATTGCATTTGGATATATTTTATTCAGTTTCTTTCTTTGCTTGTTTTCTCACAAGAAGATGACTGAAATGTGAAATCCTTTTCTGGCCAGAAGCTCTGGAACAGCAGGGCTCAGCGTTCGGAACACCCCCATCCCTACCCCATCCCCCACTGCCATCCCCCATCCTCTATTCCCCATCCCCCAGCCCCATCCCCATCCTGCCCCACCCCATGCATGAGCAGGCTGCACCAGGAGGTGAACTGGATGCCAGGAGAAGAGTTGGCATGGCTGCGGAGAAGCACCCAGAACAGGGGCAGGACTGAAAGCAGATTGGATTCCAGGCGGCGAAAAGGCATGATAACATCGCATTGGAATTAGGGGCCGGGCACAGAGGCCAGCAATAGAGTGTGGGCTTCACATGTACAAAGCCCTGGGTTCAATCCTGAGCGCCACCAAAAACAGTGTTGGAATTAAGAAAGAGGCCAAGACTGCTGGTGGTAGCACAGTTGTTGCTGGGTATTTAAGGTCTCCACATAGTATATGCTTAGTAACGGTATCTATGACTCCCGTTATTTATACAATAAACCCTTTGGATACAGAGTACAAGACACTGCGTCTTCAGTTTCTTAAGTTCCTGCCTGCAAAATACCCAAAGCAGATTTTTCTTCAGAGCCACCTGAGGCAGAACTGACTTTCAGTGGTGAGACGGAGCTGCCCGCAGAAGGGCACATTCCCCTAGGAAAGGAAAAACAAAATACCCAGCCATGATCCAGGTGGACCAGAACACGCCTTTATCTTTTCTGATGGAATTCAGCTGACACCTGCCTGCTGCTTCTGGAAGGAAAAGGAGTCCAGTCTCGGGGCTGGGTGGTAACTCAGTGTCCTGCAGCACGGAATTAATGAAGGTCCATTCAGATGTGCAGTCCTTCCCCTTCGTCTGTTTGCCTTTTCCTGAGAATGAATGGGTTTCCCCAGGAAGCCTTAAACATCCTGCAGCAACAGGAAGGTGGGTGGTCTCACCTGGTCCCTGTTGCCTTCCAAGGTCACTGCTATTGCTGCCAGCCTCAAGGTGCACACACTCTTCTCCTGGGCCTGTGATGTCGTGGCATTTTGCCACCTCTCTCAAGCCCCTTGGGGGCTTGGGACCACTTAGCCATGTCCCCTACACCATCCTGGAATGTACAGGGCCTGATAATGCCTTGTGGCCAGGATGACCTTGGTCTTTCCAGCCCAAGTGAGCTCTTACCAAGTAAATCTGGTAAATTCTCTTGATTTTGCCTCAGCAGGAAACAGGGGAGCCCAGACTTCTTTTCAGCACCTACCAACAACTGTACCCAACTCCTGCCTCCTCTGGGTCTGCACTTCCTCTCGGTCTCGAGGGTAGACCACGGTGTAGAGAAGCTCCAGCTCAGTTAAGAGTGAGAACCACATGAAGAAGGGCACACGTGGAGTGTCCCTGGCTCAGGACTTAGCTCTCCCGAGGAAGAAAGAATTGCATCCGACACGCCGCTGAGTCACAGAGCAAAGCGCCCATCTGGAGGTGACTGGCGCAAATCGTCAAGTGCAAACCATGGCTCATGTTGCTATGCAGAATTCAGTTGCTGAGTGGCAGAGCACTTGCCGAGTATGGGAGAGGCCCTTGGGTCAAAAAAAAAAAAATTAATCCACCAAGTTACATTCACCCAGTATGGTCAGTGGCAAAGTCCAAGGCTGTTACAAATGATGACAGCTGCTGTGAAGGAAAACAAGGGATATTCTGCAAAGATGTAGCAAGAGGTCTGACAGATTAGTAAACAGGGCAGGACTGGGACACCACACACCCCTTGACCTGCTTGGAGTCACAGAGTGTGCCCAGGCCTCTGGAATCCACCCAACCCACCTTTCTCCCTGGACTTCCAGCTGTTTTCACCGGTGTGCAAAATGGTCCCCGAAAATTCAGTGACACCTGACCATATTCGTGAATGCTTTCCTCATGTTAAGGGCCTCCTTATAACTACACCAGGGGTGTCAGGAATCCAGCCCAGACCACAGGGAAAGCTAATGCTGTTTTCTATAACAAACAAGTTACAGTCAAAAAGAGAGGGAAGCAACATAGAGATGAAGATGAATAATCGATATGTGTGGGATTGGAACTTGATTATTTTTATAAAACAAAAGGAAAATTGAATATTGACAGCCTATTTGATATTTAAAGATCCCTTTTACAATTTTAGGTGTGATAATTGAATTTATGATTATGCTTTTTATCTTTTATAGAAATATGATCCAAATATGTGAAGATGAAATGACTTAACGATTTAGCTGTTTCTTTGACTTTTTTCTAGTGTTTATGGAGATTAAAAAAAACAACATTATTAATATATTTTCATAACTTCACTATCTCTGATCATAACCCTGATTGGCTCACATGTGATATGAACTTAATTTTTATTGTCACTTATTGCTAAATATTTTGTCTGTAATTTGTTTTTGTTTTTTTGGCTTTTTTATCGGTACTGGGGATTGAACTCATGACGGCATGCTTGCAAGGCAGGTGCTTATGCTGCTGAGCTAAATCTCCAGCCCCCTGTAATTTGTTTCAAAATAATACAAAAGGGAATGGCTAAAGGGAGGTCCTAGGTAGGAGTGGTCTTAGGTTGGTGGATACCAAGCTATGGGTTTCTAGGAATTCATTGTACCATTCTATCTGCTTGTGTGTGTTTCAAATTCCCCACAATTCAAATGAAAAAAAAAAAGTAGAATATAGGCTACCATATGAATCTACCTTCATGTTGGATTCTGCATGAGTCTAGCATGCACTGCTAAGTACACTCTGGCCATAGAAGATGCTGGCAGTTCCTTTATGCTGAGGCATTAACACACATTCACCAATCAGGTGACATTACGTAGAGCTGGCTCCTAGATTCCACAATGCTACTTCTCCTGGCGTTTGGCAGCTTCAAGCTTGTGACTGATAGTGCTCACTTTTGGGGGGTGGGTACCGGGGATTGAACTCATGACCTCATGCTTCCCAGGCAGGCACTTGTGCTGCTGAGCTAAATCCCCGGCTTGGTGCTCACTTTTAAGGCCACCTGATACACTGTCTGCTCAGAGGGTAGTGGGGTGAGAATCAATGAGGGACACTTGAGGTACCTGAGCATTGTGAAGCATCATGGAAAGACAGTGGGGACAGAGCTGCTTCTGTCTAAGCATCTGTCACCAGTCCTGTCTCTGCCGTTGATTGGTCAAGTGAAGCCCGACAAGTCTCTTACTCTGGCTTGTCATCCTCTGTACCTGTAAGTGATGTGGTGAGGCCACGACACTCCAATATTCTGTTAAAGTTTCCTGAAGAGTGTTTTAAAAGTTTATCACCTAGAATATATTGGTTTTTTATTCATAAACCGGAAACGTGTTGTAGGGATGGCCTGAACAGTGTAAAGTAAGCCTCATGTCTTTTTTTCCTTCTATAAACCTTGTTTATACAGTGCAGTAATTTTTGCTGATTGTGTAGCACTGCACTTTTGTGTCATTACATATTACAGTACTACAGGTCAGAGTTATGCAAATCAAAGCAAAATCATCGAATTGCCTTTGACCATATCTTTGTTCTAAATCTTGTAATGTACTTACTAGGTACAATTCCTCATTTAGCAACCAATTTATTTAACTACCTAATCACAGGAACAGACCTTGGTCATTAAGCAAAATGTCTGTATAAGACAAAAAGTAATAATATAAAATTTTGAAGCCTTAGAAGATCTCCTCGTAAGAAGGGACAAGATGTGTCTAAAGGAAAAATAATGGGCCATGTGGTGGTCATCCACAGGAGCCATGGCCAGCCTGTGGCACGCCAGGGGAGAACTTCCTGATGGAAGGATCAGGTGACAACTCGGCACCACTGATAAATGTCAGCATCACAAGGAGAGATAACCAGACAGTCCACAGCACTGATGGAGGCACGCGACATCACCCGTGATGGAAAAAACGACTGAATCTGATCAAGATGCCAGACCTAAGTCCAGTTTGCAGGAAGTGGTGGAGGCAAAAGAGACTAAACTGTTAACCATAAGGATGGGATCACACAAATTCAGAATTTTTTTTAAAAAAATCATTACTGGACAACAACAGAATGGAAGAAAATGTTTGCCAGCTATTCCTTTGAGAGATGATTAATACCTAGATTACATAAAGAACTCCAAAAAGTTAGACACCTCCCCCAAAATAAAAGATGTGCTCAGAGAATGAGCCAGTGAGATGAACAGACACTTTTCTGAAGAAGTAGAAATGGCCAGTAGATATATGAAGAAATGTTCAATATCTTGGCCATTAGAGAAATTCCCTGAGATCCCGTCTTACCCCAGAAAGAATGGCCATCATCGAGAAAGACATCAAATAATAACAAATGCCCAGGAGGCTTTCTGGGAAGAGGGCGCCCTCCTACAATGTTAGTGGGAATTGAAAGTAATACAGACTGTGGAGATCAGTACAGAGACATCTCATAAAACCAAAAATAGAAATTACTACTGACCCAGCTATTCCCCTGCTAGGTGTCTTCCTGAAAGCTTTAAAGACATCATATTATGGTGATGTATGCATTCCAGGTTTATAGCAGCACAATTCACAATAGCGAAATCCTTTTTTAATAGCTAAATCTCTAAAGTGGTCTACATACCCTTCAAACAGATGAACAGATAGAGAAAATGTGGTATAGACGCACACTGGTGTACTATTCTACCATGAAGAAAGATAAAAAAGCCATTCATAGGAAAATGAGTGGATCTTGAGAACTTGATGTTATGTGAAATAAGTCAGACATCCAAGCTTAAATTTCACCTAGTTTCTCTTATATGAGAAACTCAAGATAGAAATAAAAAGCAAAATAAAAGACAAATATTAGTACATAGAAAGATAGATCTTTCTCAGATGAGAAAGGGGTCAAGAGATGGAGGAGGGAGAACAAAAGGAGGGGAAGAGAACAAAAAAGAACTAAGACGTGCTGCGTGCAGGTACCCCCTCCACACAGTAAATGTGCTCGTTCTGGACTGCAAGTATGCACTATAGAATAAATGATCCAGTTTCATCAACAAATACATTCCAAGAGGAAAACGAGATAGCAAGGAAAGCTTAATTTTTAAAAGAGTCAAGAAGTATGTCGAAGTCTACCTCAGTGGATTAGATAGGCCTTATTTGTGTATTTTAAGTTTCTTAATGGTGAAATGTATTGTTTCCGAGGTGTTATGCTTGTGTGGAGTAATTGTGTTTTGTTTTGCTTTGCACGGAACTTGGTATTGGACCCAGCACCTTGCACCTGCTAAGCACATGCTCTGCCACCGAGCTATACTCCCAGCCCGTGGCTCCTTAACCACTTTCGGGGCCACGTGGCGCTCCAAGAGCTGTGCACATTTGATGTCTACGACTTGCTGAGCCCGGAGGTGCGTATGCACCTCTACACCCATCGCTTCAGCCTATCTGTACAGATATCCACCACTGCAGAGGCGGCCCCCACTGCGTGTGTCTGTAGGATAAGAACAGTTAGACCTGGTTTGGGTCTTGAGTTAAATAAGCTGATGGCACAAGACCTGAAAGAAAATTTGAATATTAACTGGGTTATTTGGTGATAGGAATCGTTATTTTTTTAAAAATAGAACACAGGGTTTGAATGGAACACAGAATTTTTTCTTTTTGCCTTTCCTGTTGGTCAGTTTATAATTAGTTTGAAAACGTTAGGGTGGAATGAAAACTGGCCTGAGTCCACGGCTCTTGAAAGCAGGCAAGGTGTGCATGGGATCCCATTACAATGCCTTCTCTATTTTCATGGAAATGTTAGTTTCTCTATAATTAAAAAAAAAAAGGAAAAGGAAAAGAAACAAGATGTAAAGATTCGAATTAGCTTACAGAGCAGAAAACCTTGCCCTGAGTCTGAAGGCGGCGCCCCGCAATGGATTGGCCGTGCGCAGCGCTGCTGGAGAAGCTGGGGGCCCAGGAACCCTGCTGTCTGACCTTCCCGCCTGTTTCAGGCAGAAACCGGAGCGGCTCAGGGGAGGCCCAGAGGGTTCTGCTCTCCCACCGGGATATTCCCGGCCCGCGCCCTCGGTGCTCTCTCCGGCGGCTGCGTGCGCGGGGTCCGCTGTCCCTGAGCGCTGACCCTGACCGGCTCAGAGGCTCCGGGAAGCCGGGCCGCCGCCCGCGGGGAGCCGGAGTTCAGCGCTCAGCCCGGCTCCCTTCCCAGCACCAGGTGGAGCCCTGAGCCCAGATCTCTCTCGCTGCGCCAGCGGCCACTCCTGCAGAGCCCCCGGCCTGGGCCTCGGTGGCCGCAGCACGCACGGCTTCCCCGCCAGGCCCGGCCACGTCCCCGGCCGGCCCTTGGGTCAGCGACCCGGGTGACCTGGGGCGGCCAGAGATCCGCGGCCTGGTTTCCTGGGGAGGCCGGAGGACGCATCCACTGCCAGTGGGGTGTTGCGGTGCACATCTGTACTCGTCCCCTTTTGCTGCTGGGACAAAAATACCCTAAATGCACAACTCAGAGAGGGAAGGGTTTGAGACTTCTCAGTCCAAGGCACAAATAGCAGGATGGAGGGAAGTGTTCCCTGGGCAGCCAGCAAGCAGAGAGGGAAAAGGGGGCCCGCTCAACCCCAGCATTTGGGAGGCTGAGGCAATAAGATGAGTTTTAGATAGGCCTGGTCAACAGGGTTTGAAAGAGAACCCTAAGTAGCATTTTAAAGCTTGAGGGAAGGGAGGGAGAGAAGGGGGGGGGAGAAGACAGACAGAGAGAGAGAGAGAGAAGTCAGACAGACAGAAAGAAACCAAACATTTATTCAATCAGAAGATCTGTGTCTTGTCGTCCCTCACTCCCAAAAGTGTAAGTTCCATCATTTGGGAATATTTTTTAACTCCTGTATCTTCTCTGTAAAATGAGGAGATGTGACAGAAGTGACCCTGGAGTTCTTCCCACCTGTAAGCCTGTGGTTATGAAGAAGGAAAATGTCTAACAGTGTCAGCGATGTGTCCCATAGGAAAAGGCAAAGGAGCGTGGTCCCGAGTGTGTTGGAACATAAGTTATCTGAAATAATCTGTATTTTAATTGCTACCCATCTTTTAAATCACAAGCAGTATAGCAATGAATGATGCTACACTTGAACTTTCCTAGATTTTCAGTTTGGTTTTGAGACCCTGAGTGTGTTGATTTACCATAACAGTGAAACTAGTTGCGCTACGAATTCTTCATTTTTATTTTATTTGTGTGTCGGGGTGGTGCTAGGGATCGCACCCAGGACCTTGTACACACAAGGCAAGAATCCTATCACCGAGCCACATCCCCAGCCCCTAATCTTCTTTAGAGATGAAGGTAATACTAAACTTTATTTCCTGATTATAAAATTAAAAGTGTGAAAATACTTGAGAAAAATATATTGGCTTCACAAATACATAGTATGATCGACTTCATCATGATGATCGACCTCAAATAGCACTGGTCACTTTTCCCTAGATAACTATGTATAAGCTGACATTAAAATGCTTTTTTTTAAACAGTGACTCCATAAATTTGTTCCACTCATGATTGATTTATAGATAAGACTCCTTGGTGAAGCAACTGTATAAAGCAAACTAGGGAAGCAATCTCTGCTAAGGACAAATGGAAAGAAAGCCCAGGGCTGGCAGCCAGCAGTTACCTAAGGATCCACCCTTGCATCACAGCCTGAGCTGGGTGGCATTGGCTGGCATGGGTCCCTTGTTATAGGATGATGGTCAATGTGGGTAAAATCAAAGGAGAAACAGGTTCACGAATGCACATTGGACGGAAAACTGATACTCAGGATTGGTAGAGAACTACTACAACTCAGCAAAACACAAGCCACCCAATAAAAAGCGCTCATGCGTATTGAGTGGTCATTTCCGTAAGAATGCCTGGTGGTTGCTGAGAAGCATGAGAAGAGTCCTGACACCATTAGTCTCTGGTAAATGCCCATGGGCACTGCAGTGGGGCATCAGATGGGTGCCCAAAACAGTGAGGATTGGAGAGACTGACTGACACATGTCAGCAGGAAGGTGGAGCTCCCAGAGCTCACCCTCAGGGCTGTGGTACAGTCGTGTAATGAGGCACAATCTCACTGAGAAGCAGCCCAAGTAGTGTCTCCTGCGGCTAAGCCCACATGGATCCTGTGAGTGGGCAGGTCCACTCGAATATGATCAGCCACATATCCACAAGACTTTTCTGCAGAGCTCACAGCAGCTCTGCTCAGCAGGGCCCAGATCCGGAAACAGTTCATGTACTCATCAAGAGGTGAATGGACACACCCGCTCTGGTTTAGGCCATGGCAGAAAGTTACTCGGCAGTGAAAAGGAAGTACTGACACACCCTGTGACACGGCTGAGTCTCAAAACAAAAGAAAACACAGAACAACTATATTGTGCTCAGTGGGTGTGGAGATGCGTGTCTACAATCCCAGCACTCTGGGAGGCTGAGACGGGAGGATTGCAAATTTGAGCTCAGCCTAGGCCACTTAATCTCTTAGTCAGACCTGGTCTCAAAATAAAAATGACTGGAGATGTAGCTCAGTGTAAAAGCCCTGGGTTCGATTCCCAGTGCTGAGGAAAATTACACTAAATGATATAAGTCTTATCCACTTGTATGAAGTTCTCAAATAGACATAATCTGCATGGGAAAAAAATTTAGAACACTGGTTACCAGAGGTGAGAGATGGTGGAAGATTATTACATGTACATTTTATTTAAGGAAAGAAAGAGATCTGTAGGTCAAAATAAAAATCTGGTTAGTAACATATACATACAGCTGAGAAAGCTGAGGCGAGAGGAGTGCTGTGAGTTCAAGGCCAGCCTGGGCTTCATTGTGAGACCCTATCTCAAATAGTCAAATAATAATAATTACTATTATTGAAGCCCTTATCAACAAAGTATACTAAGATCTGTAGCTGACTGTATCAAAAAATTAAGATGGATTGGTGGATGGGTGAAGGGATAGGTAAGTGTCCCACTGGGGATAAACCCAACACAAGAAACTCTTCAGTGAAGCATATGCATGAATTGACATACAGATGTTTGCAATTATTTCAATCCTTCTACATGCTTTGAATTTATCAAAATAAAATAGTGAGTATTTAAGTGAAAAACCAGACTTCTTTAATTATATTTTTATTACCATGCCTGATCCAAAGACAATAACAAAATAACTTCCAAAAGCTAGCAGAAAGAATTTTGAAAGTTTCTATCACAAAACTGATCAATGTGTGAAGAAATGGATATATTTAATCATATTTACACATTATGCAAAGTGTACATCAGACTATTTCATGGTACCCTATTAATACAGGTCATTTTTAAGACTATAGGTAACAGTTAAAATAAATTTAATCTACTAAGGAAAAATAAACTTTTCATGATGAATAAAAAAGATCATAATGATTGATGAATATTAGGGTAACAGGGAAAGAGGGATCTGACCACAGGATGGGTTAGCGGATGCTCATGTGCTCCAGGTTTCTGAAGCTGTTGAAAGATATGCAATTTAATAAAGGTGTTACAAATGCAGGCACTGATGTCAAGTATCTGTCATTCAAGGGTTTTGTCAAAAGAAAATGAGTGTGAGTGTGAGAAAACTACAAAGAAGAAGAAAACGAAACAATGCTGAATTAAAGAGAACAGAGAAAAAGAACGAAGTGTCTCCTGCGGCTAAGCCCACTCACAGGATCCATGTGGGCTTAGCCGCAGGAGACACTACTGGGCTGCTTCTCAGTGAGATTGTGCCTCATTACACGACTGTACCACAGCCCTGAGGGTGAGCTCTGGGAGCTCCACCTTCCTGCTGACATGTGTCAGTCAGTCTCTCCAATCCTCACTGTTTTCATCATGACCAATTTTATAAGGGAGGAAGGTGACAGTTTTGAACTTCCCAGAATCATGGTAATGGTGCTTTTATACAGACATTTTCAGGTTCCTGATCAAGTGCTGCAGTGAGATTTTCATGAACTATTTAAATCCTTCTCATGGAAACAGTTGCAAGGTGCAAATGGGCGCATTGATCTTGGCTTTAGCATCTATGAAAACTGGCAAGCAAGGTAAACGTGCCTGGAGGCGATGATTCAAAAACCAAAAGAAAGAGGAGGAAAAGTCCAGTTGATACATGAGGATGGTGTCTAGGGCAAGGGCAGCCTCGCCAGGGAACAAGCTCCTGCCCAGGATGAAGGGTTTCACTCATACACTTATCAAAAGTTTTTCTTTGAGCCTTGAGCCCTGAACTGTACTATGTCCCTTGGGATATTAAAGAATGACCTATTTTCCCTAGTTAATCCCAGGCCCAAACACTAATCTTTTACCCTACCTCTCAGAGGATAATTTGAATTAACTTTATTGATTGCAGAACTAGACACGTGTTCATGGCTTTGACAATCCCTGCCCTAGTGGATTATGAGAAGTATCTGAGCTATGGAATCAATGCAGAGTGGTGTTGGTAGGGATTACATTCCGCCCCACCCCCCACAAGGACAGTCATGATTTAGTTTCTGATTTGCAGATTCTTTAATTCCACAAAGATGAAAATTGCTTGCACTATTGTGCTACCTTTGTCTGCAGACCGTAGCACAAGGAACCTTAAGTCAGTGGACTCAATCAGTTCAGCACACTGCTATTCCTTTTCCGAGGTAGGAATTCAATATTCAGCCACTGTTACCTTGCCTGTAGTCTTGACAGCTGTAGCTGCCATCTTTCAAAAGACAATGCTGGTGTCTTACCTACTGAACCTTGTTTTAATATAAGTACCTTAAAAAAAACTTTACTTCTGAATTAAATAACTTGTCTTCGTGCTACTCGAAACGACCAAAGTATTTTCCAAACAAGATGCTGCAAAATAACTAAGCTAGAAAAATCTCAGACACATTCTGGGATCAGCAATCAGAAGACCCAGGCCAATAGCAAGGTGCAGGAAGGGCCTTGTTTATACATACTGGTGAAAATTATTGTGCAAAATGGAGTTGTTCCTGTCACACCCCACTGAAATGGGTCAAGGGGTCAGAGGAGGGGACATACTCAGGTCAGGAAGCCAGTGTCCTGAGGGCCTGTCTCCAACCCAAAGATGCACTCTGCTATAACTTTAAGATGAATTTTTAATTTGCAGTACTGAGGCTTGAATCCAGGGTCTTCACACTGGACTATATTCTTAGCCCTTTTTTTTTCTTTTTTTTTTTTTTTAACTTTTTAACTATTGGGACAGGGTCTTGCTAAGTTGCCAAATTGCCTAGGCTGGACTCAAACTTATAATTCTGTCTCAGCCTCCCAGAGTGCTGAGATTACAAGTGAATGCTACTGCACCTAGAATTTAAGATTAATTTTATTCAACCATTGTCCTCAGAAAAATAGCCTTGACTTTTAAGGTTAATTTTACCTGTTAACTATGGTCACTTGCCAGCCAGAGTTGGCCAACTCTTGCATAACACAAGTGGTAATGAGCTTTCTTTAAAAATATTTCACATACCTTTTCTCTTTCACCAAGCAACCCTTGACCTTTTGGTTGTTTCAGGGACATAACAAAGGCCACCCTGACATATGCGTTTTTATGCAATTGCAATCCTATCAATTGTTCTCAAGTAAAATTTCCTTCATTGTAGACTCCTCTCTCTATCTGATTTTAACACATGTGTATAAGTCAGCTTTCCATCGCTATAACAAAATACCCATGAAGAGCAGGAAAAAGGGAGAAAAGTTTACTTCCACTCACAATTTCAGACATCTCAGTCTATAGTCAGCTGGCTCCATTATTTTGGGCCAGAGGCAAGACTGAAAGATCATGCCAGAAAGGGCTGGTAGAGGAAAAAGCTCCTCACCTCTTGGCAGCCAGGAAGCAGAGAAGGCGAGGAAATCAGAGACGTCAAGAAAAATCAAAAAGGAAGGAAGGTCCCCAGGAGCAAGATACACTCTTCCAAGGCACTGCCTCGTGGCCTGTTTTCTCCACCTGGACCCCACCTCTAACAGCCCTATCAGCTGATGAACTCAGTTAAGTGGATTAACCCACTTGATACAGCTACAGCCATATCCAATCAATTCCTCAAAGCCCATCAGCTGCCAGACATGCCTTCAACACAATGAGCCTCTTGACGGACGTTTTAAAGCCAAACCCTAACATCATTCAGTCCTCACCAGCACCTTGTGAAGTAATCTCCCAGTATAGTATCACCCCTTCTGAACAAGGAAGGAAATCAAACATCAAGAAAAACTGAGAAATTTTCCTAAGGCTACCAGGCAGTAAGTAGCAGAACAGAACTCAAACTCAGGACACCAGGCCCTGCAGTGAACTCTCACATGAGAGAAACGACTGAGTCCTTGTGCCCGGGGATGCCCCCCAGAGCAATCAGAATTCCAGGTGGACAGGCTGAGGGTGTGAGGATAGGATAAAGATGGAGAATAGGGAACACTCTTCTAGGAAAGGACAAGCAGAAACAAAACAAAAATCAAAAGTAGGAATGTCTTTTGGAGGTTCTATAATATGGATAATGTTCTAGAACTTACGGTACCTTCATACTAATTTTATGGGTCTTCAAAACAATGTTCTTTATACTAGAGAAGGATTCTAACTAACCCTTTGCCTATGCAGGAATTAAAGACTCAAGAGGTTAAGTGAGAGTCCCCCTCACTCGTCCCTCCAGCCACAGAGCTCGTTAACTGCTTCCTATGACGCAGCCTGGGTTGAGCGGGGACCCCCTTGGAGAGCCGTAGCTGACTTTCCTGGCCTACATCAAGTCCCTCCCAATTCATGCCCTCACTGAACCTCATGCCTCTCTTTTGTAGCATTTATCATTATTGGAATTGTCGATGTATTAGCGGGAATCAATGTCCATGGAAGAAGAATAAGTAATAAATTAGCTGCATGAGGGTCTGCCCAGACCTGTTGCTCGGCATTTTTACAAGAATGCACTATTTACAGGAGATTCCCTGAAAGATATGAGGCCGTTTTTCCCTGAAAATGTAGAAACTTAGGGGAGGGGCTGTGACGGTGGTCTTTAAAGGTTTGTAGAAGTGGAGATGAAGAGGCACCCAGCATAGTCTCCACAGCTCTGCAGCTTCCGAGGGGAGGACAAAGGCAAGCTGGGTGACAGTGATGCGGGCGGGCGGCACTGGATGGGGAGGAGGTGAAATGTGTTACAGTAAAACTGGTCCCCACGTGACGTGGGCTGTCACAGGGAGGTGAGCGAGCCAAGGGCTGAGGAACACCCATCCGGATGGAGAGGAAACCTCTGCTCCACTCAGGACATTTTTAGCCCCCTTGGCCTTTACAAACCTAGCACGTTTCTCTAGGAGTGGGACAGACTTAGAAGTAAAACTGCATTAGGACAAATCTCCAGAACCCAGTAATGCAATGATTAACCGTCCTCAGGATGCCCGGCCAACACGGGTCGCTTGAGGAAACCCATCTGCATCCAGGGCCTGCACAGGAGGTCTTCAGGAGCCAGCAGGCCAGCAGAGTCAGGGCTGTGCAGCTGCCACTGTGACTAAACAGGGGACCCAGCAGCAGACAAGGGGAGAAGCCTGAACACTCACCTCCCCCACCTTGGACACTCGCGGTCCCCACTGGCACAGATGCATTTGTCCTGGAAGCCACCGCTTTGCGCTGAGACCTCAGCATGTACTGTGAGATCTCATTCCTGAGGGCCATGGGAAGTGTTGCTTTTCCCTGGTGGTCCCGACCACCCGTTCCATTGAGCACAACTTCACAGCACTGTTTGTGTCTCCTAATCCAAAAATTCAGACCATGAACAGACATCAAGAGGAGAAAACCGAAAGTCCATTCTTGAATTCACCAACACAAAGCCCTGAAAGGTCATGGGGAGGCTGGAAGTGAGGAATCCTGATTTGGAAACAGAGGCCTAGTGTCATCAATATCGGGATGGCGGCAGGCAGAGATCTGAAACTGTTCCTTTCACCAGGTGAAAGCCCAGCTCAGTGATGCAAGTTTGTCTACAGAGCAATATGCTCTGAGTGTCAGATAACCAGTTTGCAAATTTTGGAGCATGACCCACTCATGAACAATCAAATGTGATGAACTGCATTCTTGTTAAAATTCTAGGATAATTTTCATTTCTATTCCACACCTTAGGCTCCATTTTGCTGCATATTTGGTAATCCAATCATTAAATATTTACCGAGTACCAACTATGTGTCAAGCACCTCGTGTAGGAAGGTAAGTGAAATGGGTGTGATCACTGAGGTTTCTGGGTTTATGATGGGATGCAATGCAGACAAAATAACAAGCACCTAATTCATACGTGAGTACGAATTGTGACAGCTGACCTGAAAGGAATGGGTTGGTGAGAGAGAACAAAAGACTTTTCCAAGGAAAAGACCTTAAACTGAGAAATTAGGAATTACTGAGAATGAACCTAAGGAATGGTGAGGAACAGGACTCATCCTGACAAGGGCAAACCCCAAAGCTCTGGGTAGGGGAGGATTCAGCTCCTTTTAAAGAACCTGAAAGAAATTCAAAAAGACAGATGGTGTTGAGGGAAATACAGGGGGTTGAAGAACATGATAAGGAAGTCGAAGGTCGCGCTGCCCTCGATGGGAAACTCCAAAAGGCGGGGTGTTAGAGTTTAGATCCAGACTACCCTGCAGAAGCCGCCTGAGTTCAGGGCTGGGGCATCTGAAGGTGGGTGGGTCACAGAGATGCTGCACCCCCAGTGGATTAGCCCAGGGGTGAGTTCATAGTGACTGCTGGGACAGGGTGCGGCCAGGTCATGCTGGGCTCCTCCCTTCTCTCTCTGTTTCCTAACTGCCCTGGGCCAGCACCTAACCAGCACCAGACCCTTCCTCTGGCTTCCTTGGAGCCAGGCGGTCGGAGGCGGGGACACACACACACACACACACACACACACACACACACGACACACCTGAAAGCCCTGAAACTGGGAACTGAAATAAACCTCTCCTCCTTTAAGTTACCAGTGTTGAGTATTCTGTCCCAGCACCAAGAGAGTGGTGACTCAGACAAAGGTGATCCGTTTACATTCGGAAAGCCATTTACATTTGGAAAGCCTTACACAGAAGGCCAGACAGAGGAGGATGGGTTAGGTAAAAACAAGAGTCCTGTCTTTTTTTCTATAAGCTTTTCATTCACAAAAATGGCAACTTCCCACTTATGACCTTATGAATATAGAATTTTTAGGGTCGTTTCTTTCCAATGATTTATTTTTGAATCAAGCTATCAACAAATGAATGAAAACTGAAATGTTTTGTACTCGGGTAGGAATATAAATTCTAACATACGCCAAGGATGAAGACAAATCCTACCAAGGCAGATGAAGAGGTAAAAATAGGTGCTGGTGTCTTTTAGCACCCTGGAATCTAAAATATTCAAGGAAAATATGCATCTGTACTGAACAGGTAGAGATTTTGTTCTTGTCATTTTTCCCTTAAAATAGAGGCTGACCATCATTTCCCTTGCACTGACATTGTGCTAGTTATTGTAAATAATCTAGAGACAACAAAAAATTGGTAAGAGGATGGCGCACATTAACGCTGCTCCGTTTTGGAAAAGGACTTGGGCAACCTCGCGGTTTGGTGGCCTGGGTCAGGGTCTGGAGCCTCTCGCCCGGAGACCCAGAGCCGACTGTGAGTATATGCCTGGGTGACGCTGCGCTTTGCCCGTGACGTCTCTTCTCTCACTGCTCTGAGAACAGGACCCTTGGCACCAGCAGTTCACATATTCATTTCACGGGTGGATGCTGGAAATTAATACATCTCACAGAGGGAATCCAAAGAGGAAAGTAATATCCAGTTTCTAGCTTTCAAAACAGGATCATGCAGGAAGCCAGGTCATTTTCCAAACATCTTGTCTCTCCCCTCTCTGTAACCCACCCACGGGCAGCACTGCCACACGGCCTATTGCATGTGAGCGTTCGCGCTGCATGGAGGAGGATGTTACACTGGGGCAGGCCGAGGAGCAGCTCGCTGCTTTCTAGTCCTGGGGAACTGTGGAAGGTAGAGGCAGGGCAGCAGCAGCAACGCCGAGTCCATCAGGCATGTATGTGCTCCGATTTTCCCTTCCAGCCAGGTGTGTTAAATCCATGGTTTTCAAACTTGAATTCGCTTCCCCTTAACCAGAGCACTTGTTAAAGGACAGATATTGGGCCCGATTGCAAGAATTTCTCTTTGAATCTGGGGTAGGGTTTGGAGTCTTGGGAAGTCCCCAGGTATTGCTGATGCAGACCACACTCTGAGAGCCACTCCTACTGCCAAGGGCCAACAAGTCTCTCCTACTGCATTTCCATGTAGAGCCAGGAAAGGTTTCTCGGTCTCTGCCCCCTGCCCCCACCTGCTAAGCAGCCAGATCGCCCTGGCTCACACCCGTGCCACTGGAGGACACATCCGTCCTCCTTTAAGGCCAGACATCCTCCAAAGGACAGAAAGAGAAAGGCCGGGGCACCTGAGAGAGTGGCCATCCTCTCCCCAGGTGGACAGAGCATTGTCCACGGCTGTGTGTTTTCTGAGTCTTTACTTTTCCACTAGACTGATGCCTGGTCAGGTCTGCACTGGAAGTCTCTTTTCTTTTTTTTTTATTGGTACCGGGGCTCGAACTCACGACCATGCGCTTGCAAAGCAAGCGCTTATGCCACTGAGCTAAATCCCCAGCCCTGGAAGTCTCTTTTCAAGGAGCCAGGGCAGGCTCCACGTGGTAGCTTCCGCGTTCTCTTCCTTCCCAGGGACTGCAGTTCCCAGGGGGCAGCGAGCTGTCTTCAGCCAGGGGACCACAAAGGCAACAGCTTGCGGGAGAGTAAATCACCCAGAGGAAGACGCCCGGCTCCAGACTTGGTTAAGCCGCCTGACAGATCTTGACCTTTTACTCATTTGGGTCAAAGTCAGGTTGGACACACGAGTCCAACCTGTACCCAGCTATCACAAACGGGTGAGAGGTCTGAGCCATGCGAGGGAATGGAAGCGTCCATGGCGCTTCAGCCCCCAAGGCCAACGGCCACTGCCACTCTTCTCCTCCAATCCTTCTTTCCCTGTCTTGACTGTGCTTTTTCTATCTCCACTGGACTAATTCAGGCCTAGTGATCTGTGATTTCCCCTCACTTTATTAGCGTTTCTTCTACAGCTGCCACAGAGTTGTTACAGATGGCGCAGACACTTTTTCCACCTCTTAATAGTGTTGAATATCTGCAAAACTAATCAGAAGAGTACACTTCATTTAAATTGTCACCGCCAACTCTTTTACTTTGTAAGTAAACGTTAACAAAGGAACAGGTACAATTTGATTAAAGTAGTAATGTAAAAATTATTACTACTGCCAAATCTTGGAGTAACCTACTGAGAATAAATATAGTTATGTATATGGATACAAAATAGAGGCACAGATAATTTATATTTCATAAAAATGCTGTGTAACAGATGTCTTTCTCAAATTCTTATTCATTTAGTAGTCAATATGTTAATCAGATCAGTCTCTTTGTAAATTCAACATGTATTCATATTGCATTAAATAATCTTAAGATTTATTTATCTTTTTCCAAAATAAGTATTATTTACAGTAAAAGTGACTTTCCAGGCATTGGCACTCAGTACGTAGGATGCTAAACAAATGCTAAGGTTCAGTCCTGACTGAAAACCAATCTTGAAATACTTTTGTTCATTGGTAGAAGTCACAAACCTTTAGAATATAAATTATTCAAAGCAAAAAAATAATACTACGAACTCATTTCTGAACTATCACATCGTTGTTGGGTTGGGCAAAGATAAAACAATCTGAAAAGCAAACTTGCATCACAGTTGATCCCCTCACGGGCCCTGTGTGTAGTATGACTCTGTGTCTTCTCCAAAGCAGTATGACTGGGCACCTCTCTTACCTACGCACATAGACAAAGACACCTTTGAAGGTAAAACGTGTTCATACCGTCACCAATACAAAATGATAAAAATTGTAATAAAAATATTTTTAGAGAGCTTTAAATATAATTTCAGAAAATCAAAATAAGTCTACTCTCCTATTAAGCTCAGATGCTTCAGGAAACCACAAAGCAATCGTTTTACCGCCCCAGGCGGCTACTGATCACAGAGATAGGACGGGCCATGCGGGGACCGGCGACCACCGGCGACCAGCTACACCAGTTCGGGGTCGGTCGTCAGAAGCCAAGAGAGGGCGGCACCTACACGCAGGGGTCAAAGCGAGAGCTTCGAGCCATGGAGGTAACAGAGGTCAGAGGAAGCATAAGATGGAGAACCGGAAGATCCAGAGTCATGCACCAGCTGACAGCCCAGGCCCTTAGGCACCTGAGCGGACACCTTGCAGCGTGAGTGTCTGAGTGTCGTGTCACCTGCCCACTATCCCAGCTTACCAGATACTGGGGACCATCCCTGGCTGTCAGTTCCTCGCTACCCATAAGGCGGGACTTCCGGAGGAAGCCAGACTGGTTAGAGACTAAGTAAACAACTCACGTTTTCTCTTGGTGCCTAAATTGTAGCGTGAGTTAAATCTTCACCCTGCTACAGAATCCGCAGGCTGGACTTCAAGCCTGGGAATGTTCAGCTTGCTAGGGAAATACCAGGAGACAAAGTTAAATGTAAAAATCACACACCCCTTTCTTTACTTAACTGCTTTATTGAGACATAATTCACAAACTATACAATTCTTCTATTTTAGTATATTCACAGTTCTACATCTGTCACCATAATCAATTTTAGAACATTTCCATTACCCCCCAAAAGAAACTGCCATCACCATAGGTGACCGTGAATCTATTTTCTATCTGCATAATTAGCTATATGTGGATTTCATGTAAGTAGAATCATGTGATACATGGACCTTTGTGACTTGGTTCTTTTACCTAACATATCTTCAAGGTTCACCCACGTTATACCACCATTAGCCTTCGTCCCTTTTAATTGCTAAATAATATTCCAATTTGTGGATATACCACACTATGTATCCATTCGTTAGCTGGCAGAAGTTGTTTGTTTATCTTGGCTATGATAACTATTGCCCCTATGAACATCAGCTTATAATCTGGACGTACGTTTTCTTTTCTCTTGAGCATACCTGAGAGTAACCTTGCAGAGTCACATGGTAACTCTGTTTGAAGATTTGAAGAACTGACACTTTTGCAAGGTGGCTACCCCACTTTTGACTCCCAGGAGGACTCCAATTTCTCTGCATTCTCACCAGCAATTGTTATCTGTCCTTTTATTGGTAACACGCCGTCTCAAACAGGTCTCTGGATCTTTGGACCTGGTCATGGAGCCACTGTTTGGTAGAGAAGAAGGCCACGTGTTAAAGGCGAAGTGCTGAGTGCTCACACCCAGGGGAGAACAGGACAGAGGAGGCCAGCATGGTTGGTGGCTCGGAGGAAGCAGAGGAAGCAGCCGTGAGGACCAGGGACCAGAAACACATCTGACCTCATCAGGAATGGTTAGGGCAGGGCGTGCAGGGCAGAAGAGATGAGCAGGAGTTGAGCATCGCCCAGATGCCCTTGAGCGGGACACTGAGCCAAATCTCAGCTCAGACTGTCACCTTCCCTCCCTCCTCACCTGGCATTCTGTCTGCAAGGAGCACAGTCTGACACCCATGGGCTCTGGCCCACCCTTAGGATTCTACCATTCACCGGTTTCCTCCTGGAAGTGTCTTAGATTGTGTGTGCAGAGCAACTCTGTGTCAGCCAGCTTTCCACATCTGTGACAAAATGCCTGAAATAACTGACTTGAGGAAAGGAGCTGGGCAGAATGGCACACACTTGTGATGCCAGCACTCAGGAAGGCTGAGGCAGAAGGATCCCACCTGGGAAATTTAACAACTTAGTGAGTGTTATGGTTGATACATTGTGTCAACTTGAGCAGTTTACAAGTTTAAGTAGGAGACTCAGAAGTGAGTGAGGGTTCTTATTTTGTAAACACCCTCAGCCCGTACAACAGGAAGGCAAGAAGATTTTGTGAGCACTACACCGGCCTTGGAGAGGTGGTGGTCTGTGTGCAACATAAAGGAGGAAAACAGGCTTGCTCTCCCGTGTTTTACTCTGGCTGCTTTTGCAGGCTGCTGCCTTGAAGTGTTGCCCCTGTGCCATGCCACCCTGTGATGGAGCCAGCTGATTATGGACTGAAACCTCCACAGACAGTGAGCTAAATAAACCTTTCTTTCCTTCATTTTGGGTATTGTCTCAGCGATGAGAGAAAAGTAAGCGAGACAGTGAGACCCTGTCTCAAAATTAAAATAGGTAAATAAAAGGGGGAATGCTGAGGGTGTACCTTAGTGTGAAGGTCCTAGACTTGAGCCCCACAGTGAGTTGGGTCTGCTGTAGGCCTCCCAGTAGCCTAGAAGCAAAAGAGTAGAAGTGGCCAGAATCATGGTGGCCCCTTCAAGACCACGCCCCCATTGACCTGCTTTCCACTCTGCCCCGCCCATTAAAGGGCCCAGCACTTCCTCACAGTACCATGGTCTGCCAACCAAGTTTTTAGCATATGTCTTATGGACACTTCAAATGTCACTTATGGCAATCTCTTTTATCAATAGAAGATTTTATCTGAAAAAAATTCGGTAGAAATATTTTCAAAATATTTTGTTATCAATGCTTTTGGTGGCTTGTTATAATATTATAACTCTGTGTGTCTGTAGCATAGTGTTTCCTGAAAGTAACTAAGCTTTTGAAAGTCTACTAAGAGAGAAAGTGAATATGGTTAAAACAGGGAGACAGTACAGTTTATCCCTTCAAAAGTATACTGATTACTTATTTAGCAAATTAGAGTTGTGTGGCTTCATTCTTGCAAATTGTACTATGGAATAAAATAATTTCATGATATTGCAATTCTGTCACCTCATCTAAAAATATGGGAAAAGATAAACTAGAGTGATGGGGGATTCAAAATAATGAGGAGCAATTCTAAACAAAATACCACCCAAATTAGAAGACATTAGAAGGGTACGACGCCTGCTTGAATTTACCATGGAAGGAAACTGCAAGTATTATGTGGCACTTCCTGGTGCCCTGATGTCACTAATTCTTCAATTCAACAGCTCTTTCATATGAATATGCTGAACTGAAAACTCTGCTGGTCCCTGCAGTTGTCAACATGGAAAGATGGAGGTTCTGCCAGCACTGAGGGCTTGGCTCTGCCAGGAGGGGCAAACTTAATGTCCAGCTGCAATGCCCAGAGCCCACTCCACAGCTGTGATGGGACAGAAGGGCAACAGAGAGAGGGAAGGAGAGCCAGGCAGGCAGGCAGACCCCGGAGGAGAGGTGGCAAGGGAACTGCAGAGAGGACCTGTTCTATAAACTGTTGTACCCCAAAAGGCTGCACCTCAAAATAAAATGAAAATTGTAAAAAGGCAAAAAGAATAAAAAGGCCAAGACATCTTGGAGGGAAAAGAAGAGAGTGCTTATTTATTTAGGCTGGTAACCAGTGACACAGAGTGAGGGTGGAATTTACACTGCTGGGCAACTGGGCTAAGATTTGGGGGTGGTTTATAAAGGGGAAAAACCGCAAAGATGTGGGGGGCCCACACCTGTGCATTCCTGAGGAAACAGGGACATCCTGTTTTCTCCTTTTTTAAAGGTCAAAGGGCGTGGCACATACAGAACAGAATGGCGGTGCTAAGAGTTAGAGTACAACATAAACTCAGCCTCTTAACCTGCTAGCAGGATTCCGCCAAGCAGAGGGAGATAGATACACCTGTAAAGGCATTGCAGGGTGAAAACAAAGGTTTTCAAATTTATCAGATTTCACCATCTGAAACTGTCTGTAGTCTGCCATTGCTGGGCCTCCAAAAAATAGCACATTCCTATGGCTCTGTCTAGGACAAAGAATCCCTATGAGTGCTTAGAGCTAATTTTTAGAACTTGTAAGAAAATTAGGGTTGTCTGGGTCAGAGCAAGAAGAGTCTTGAACTGGTTTCAACTTCATGATAGAGAAGACAATTTATAACAAGACCTTGGACAAGTAGCCAAACAATGTATATTTAAATGTTTAAAGGATTTCAAATTTAATAGAAAGATCTATCTTTTTTATCAAAGAAAAAATGTAATGATACTTAATGTTAACAAGAATTCTGAGACTCAGAATGCTCTCATTTACTGCTGGGAATGAAAGTCAGAACAAAATGCTTTGGGAAGGTAATTTAACCAAGCATTCTAATAGATTAAGGGCTCTATTGCAAGGAAATATCATGGATTAAGAAAAAGTTTAGATGCCAGGATATGTTTAATGTCTCACTGGAGGGAGTTGGTTAAATAAATCATGAATCATCCTCGCCACTTTAAATATGTGAGTGAATGTTTAATGACACGGAAATGTTTATGAAAATTTCGTCACATGAAAAGATTGGATTAGAAAACTGGGCATATTAGGGCACTTAAGAACAAGATCAGACTGACTTGGTTTGACTTTTCAGAACTACCTGTTAGGTGACCCTGGCCAAATAACCTATTCTTTTGGCAACTCAGTCTTGTCATCTGTAAAATAGGGGCAGTACCAGTGCCTGCCTTGTGGGGCTGTTGTCCCAGTGAACCGAGGGAATACACAGAAGGCATTCAGCTTCAGCGGGGGCAGAGAAGGCATACACAGCCAGTTATTGCTAATGGCGTTGGCATTTGCTGCCAGCGCATGAGGTCAACTGTGAAGCTAATTTAAGAAGCGAAGGTGGGAAGGGAATCAGCGGGCAGGACCGCACCCGACACATTCCACAGAGCCAGCTGCGTGATGTCACCGCCCAGCTGCCAGGCTCTGAGCCCACGGCTCACACTGGCGAGTCCTTGGGCGCAGGACCTTTCACACTGCCACGGAACAGCTGCCTCTCCTGCCTGGAAGCCGGATGCAGCTGCCACCGCTGCTGTGCCCTGGCCAGAGCGGGCTCTGGGTCATCCCTGCTGCTTTGAGTCATCAGCTCCCAAATCCAAGTCCAGAGAGGATGCATCTGCTCGGCAGCTCCAAGGCCCCTGTGCCCAGCGGCCAGAGAGCTGAGAACAAGAGCAGCCAGTGTTTTTATCACCAGACAGAAAGAAGACAGATTCTACGGCTATGAGAATCTACAGGCTTAGGGATTGAATTTATATACGGGGCAACAAGAACAAAAACAGAGAGAAATGAGCCCTTGATGTTTTAAGAAAATACAAATGTCACCAGTGCATCCATTTGCATGCAAAGGAAAAGAATAAGAAGACATATTAAGAGTGCTAATGGTCAATTCTGAATTGACCATTAGGGCTGATGTGAATGTTTCCACTTCTCTCTATAACTATCCAAATTTTCACTGGTATAGAGAAAGCCTTTTTAGAGCAATCCTGGACAATATCAGGTCTCTGGTTGAGAGAGAAGTGGATGGCAACACTCAGATGGCTGTCCTTAGTCTAGAGCTCTTCAAAGGGTAGTTAACAGACCTAACAGACTGGCAGTGCTGGCTGAGCCCTTTACAAAGGCAGGATCCCTGACACCTCAGCCCCATATCCCAGTAGCAATGCTGCTGCTAAAAATGTGCTAAAGCAAGAAAAACGGGTAGGAGCTACTGTCGGTACCAGCCAAAAACAGCCGAGATTTGGACCCGGCTTCTTTGACAGCTTTATCTGTTTTCATACAGCTACTTTTATTTCTTTTCTAGTATATCCTACCAAAGCCCAATGGAAAGAGGGAAAAGAGAGTGCACCTGTAGCAGAGAAAGAAGTACAGAACTCTCAGTTCTTCCAGTTATATAATTCTATGTGTATTCGCACTTATTTTTAGCCATACAGAACTTTAAAAATACACCATTTGAACATTTTCTATGTTTAAATATTTCTTCTAAGTTATTACAGCTTTAAGGAAATGTGTTTTTTTTTTAAAGAAAACCTCAAAACCATTATGATCATTATGTTAATAAATTTATATTTAGGCCAAGGCGAGTAACATTTTAAAGACATGAGCAATAGTTTTGAGACGCAGTCACTGAATAATGACTAGTTCTGAAAGGCGTAATTGTAAGCCTTCCTCTCTTTCAATGTTATAATTAAAACAAAAATGAAAGTAAGTCTAGAGAGCAAAGGAAACCTGAGTCACACTGGGACTTACAATCACCTTTTCTACGTTTTGGAGACCGAAGTCTCCACTTATCTGCTAAAAATTAAAAGGACAAACTAATGATTTTTTTTTTAAAGACATAGGCAAGGAAGTCAAGTTGTTGATTCCAAGAAGAGTTGTCAACACTACTTCAGTGCTGCGCTGATCCAGAGTGCTTTCCTGTTTGCCAAGCTCTTTGACTACTTTGACCTCATTGGAGCCCCCACTGACCCATTCACACTACCATTTTGAATTTGCAGATGAAGAAGCGCAGAGTCTGGAAGGGCAGGAGGCCAACCAAAGCTGTCCACCTATCCAGCGGGCGCCAGAGCAGAACCAGCCCCTCACTTCCTAGTCCCAGCTTTTTGCACAGTTCCAATGCATGCTCTTTTCTGGATATAAGTGGGGGGAAATGTTTTTCCCATATGGGAATTACCCAAACCAAAGGTAGAGAGCACTGGCTATGGAAAGATACCAACGTGGGACTAATGGTCTTATGGTAAATACCGCCGTCCCCATTTAATGTTGGAGAGAACAAAACACAGAGGTTTATCCCTGGGTGGCTTCCCATGTAGCTCACTGTGGTCCTTTGGTCTGCTCCCCTGTATGCCCCTCTCAATCTCCTGGCCTGTCCTCTGTGCCCTCCACCAGACAGCAGGCAGGGCAGGAAGACAAGCGCCTGTAACTGATTTGATTAAAAAGCTGAAAGAAGAAAACTTCGGTCATTATCTCAATGTAGACTTTGGGATGTTGGTAGACATCTTAGTCACTTTCTCGTCATTGAAACACAAAACCCGACAGGACATCTACGACTTCAAGGATAGATTTATCTAGGCTCAGCTTGCAGCCTCAGGCTTCTAAAAGAAACAGAACAGCAGAGGCCTAAGGGTGGAGGGAAGTTGCTCACCTCAAGGTGGATGGACAGGAAGCAGAGAGTGGTGAAGGAGCAGTGACCCACATCCTAACAGCAAGCCAGCTATCACGGCCCTAAAGTCCAGGCACTGTCCAAGTCCAGCAGGGTTTGCAGGCCAGTTCAGATCTAAACCCTACCAGCAGACGTTAGTGTTTAAGGTGACATTTGCCACCGTTCTCCTCAGTAACCTAGACAGATGATGGTGTAATAGCACATCAGGACAGGAGAAGAGAGTTTCATTACACTTCTGTTAACTTCTATGGCTGGTTTTTCCGAATGATCAATATGAAACGTTAAACCTTTAAAAAATGAACTCCAAAAAGCATGCGGGAAAATAGGCAGTGAACAGGAACGGGCAATTCACAGAGGAGCCAAGAACAGGCCTAGGAAGCTTAGGAAAGAGTTCCGCCTCACTGGCCATTAAAGGAAGAAAGTGCAGCCGGAGATTTAGCTCAGCGGCATAAGCACCTGCCTGGCAAATGCAAAGTTGTGAGTTCAATCCCCAGTACCAAAAAAGAAAAAGAAAGGAAATCAGTCATTTCCTACTGCCTCGGTTGGAACTAAAACCTACTTCTTTTCCCTCTCATAAGGAAGCCTCTCTATACTGAATATGTAGACTCGATGACGTACAATAGAACAAAATCAAGTTTTTTGCAACCTCCTGTCCTCTACCCACTCTGTGACTTACAAGACCATGGTGCCAGCCCAGGGGACAGCAGAGGTTCCAGCTCTCGCTCCTGGGAGGCAAAGGCAGGGCATGTGCTGATGGCCCAGGGTAGGTCTCCCAACATCACAGCATCCTACTAGACCAGGCAGATGGGAGAGCCAGGGCTCAGAGGGAAGATACTATGCAGATAGTATCTATCTTCCTGGGTCTCACCCACTATACCCTGCACACACCTTCCAACCATATTGCTAGAAGCCCACCATGGTCTAAGCTCTAAGAGACCGAATTCAACATTTGTCACTACATTCAAACTATTGCACTGAGATAGAGCCATTTGATCTTGCTTATAATTGGAAGCTTATAATTCCAGAGGGTCTGGTAGCAAAAAGGAGAAAGAGTCTCATTCTCAATTCACTTAGAAGGTCTAGGCTCCATCTAAAAGAGATTCTTCTAAATGTTTGGTAACTACATAGGCACTGTAATTCATAATAAGGAAAAACTGAGAAGGACCAAAATGCCTAACCAAGAGTGTGCTATGGGTGATTGCCGGGGGCCAAAGGGAAGTCGCTCAGTGAGAATAGTTTCAGTTTTGCAAGATGAGAACATCCCACAGCTCTGTTGCACAAGGTGCACAAAGATAGCACTGTTGCGCCCGCGCCTGACTATGGAGCAGAGAGCCAGGCCAGGGGTGTGCGCACCCACTGACCACCCTTTCCATGGAAAATGTGCCACCCGTGATAGGAAGTAAAGATGCAGACTACAGAGGCTCTGGTTATAGATAAGCAGATGCCACCTTGTCTTCCCCACTGAGTGCGGGTGGAAAATGGACCTGATGCAGGAAGTGGCGATTTGAGTGCTCTAAAATGGGAAAGATTTGATCTCTAGTATAAAATTAAAAAAAAAGACGAGTTCATCCACAGCACAAATGATGATGGTGATGGTGATGGTGGTGGCCATGGTGACCATGATGATGGTAATGGTGATGATTATTAAGGAAAGACAAGTGCTGGGCATGGTGGTTCACGCCTGTAATCCCAGCACTCAGAAGGCTGAGGCAGGAGGATCGTTACATGTTTGAGACCAGCCTGGGCTACAAAGTGAGCTCACGGCCAGCCTGAACTGCATAGCGAGACCCTGTCTCAAAAAGACAAAAAAAAAAAAAAAAAAAAAGACAAGCAAGTGAACCAGCAGCAAGCAGGTGACTGGGAATGAATTCTAACCAGGGAGTCTCCTGGTTCCTTTCCTGCTTGGGCCCCCAGCCACCTGGAACCAGTAGCCAGAACCAGGAAAAGACAAAGAGCCCTCCAGGTGAACAAAATCTTCTAGTTCTTGCTTGAGGA
>PVLA01002720.1:38931-192296 GCA_004027455.1 Hydrochoerus hydrochaeris | reverse complement strand
AACAATAAAGGAGATCCCTAGGGCTCAGAATTTTAAAAAAACAGGAGGAAGTATCTACTTCCTTCTTTCTTTTCTTCTCCTCCAGTTCCTGGGGCATCAGCAAGGAGCCCTGGAGTGAGGAGGTTACTGAGATGCAAGCCAGTTCTCAGGGCAGGGAACTGTCTCAGTCCCACCCCTGACAGTGGGCAGATGTGGCAAACGGCCTGCCCACACCCCAAGTGGACCCTCACCTGTGGAGAGAGATGTAAATCTAGACTCAGGCTAGGCCTGTGAGACTTTTTTCCGGCATCCTCTGCCTTTAGAGACTTTGAGGCTCTGTACGTCTGTATTCTCCTTGCTGCTGAAGCATCTCCAGTTCCTGGGATTTGCTTGCAGTGTTCTCCAGCACAATCTGCGGCACTGAGGCCGTGTGAGGCCAGGAGGATTCTGAGGAGGAGGTTGTGCCATCCGGGGGAAGAAAACACAACAAAGACTGCGTTTGCTGCTAGGACCTGAGGCCCGATCCGCCAAAATAATTTGAAAAACTTGATACTCCTTCACACATGTGCATTGCAACTTTTTCATCATGGATTTATTAATGGCAAAGGATACACTTGTTTTCTGGTATACTATAACTTTTGACATTTACAGTCAAACTATTAGATCACTCTTAAACATAATCAAGAGAATGCCAGCACCATAGAAATATGAAACCATCATTCATAATGCGATGAATTTGCTTTTCATATGCAGCTATTATTACAGTCATTATATAGTGATTATATGGACAAAACTGGTCATATACAGCCTATTTAGATGAGCATAGATATACAAGATTAAGATTTTTCTAGCCATGGTTGCACACCTTTTTAATCCCAGCATTCTGGGTGACTGAGGCAGAAGGATCATATCAAGGCCAGCCTGGGTAACTTAGAGACTTAGTAAGACTCTGGCTCAAAAAAAAAATTAAAAGGAGGAGGAGTAGAAATGGGGAATATAGCTCAGTGCAAAGGCCTTGCATTCAATCCTCAGTAAAAAAAAATCATTTTAAATGCATCTTATCATGAGAGAGCAGGGCCTTTTTCAAATAATTTAGGAATCTGTCAGTTAATATTAACTATTGTTACAATTAGGCATCTGCTTTATTCCCTTTTTAAATGCAAGCTCTAAAAAAAAAATATTCACACTGATGAGCAGATGGAACTGGGAGAAGTTTTATCTCAGCAGTGTCCAGCAGTGCCTTGGGCACCTTCAGAGCTGCCTGAGTAAAATCACCAGTGCTGCATCATGAGAACCGCAGAGCTGACCAATCACCAGCTGACCACTCAATTAAAACTCCTGCTTTGATTCTTTCAAGAGAGTTGAAAACTCCCTGCGTAGCTGAACACCTTGTTACCAAATGAATATGATTCCCCCTCTCGGCTCCACACCAATAATTTGAATTATCTTTTCATCTGGACTTGAGCGTATCCCATTGTGCTGCTGAATACCTGGGTCCTAGCATTGGATGGTGGAGAAAGGAAACTGCAGGGAGAGGTGGGAGCAGATCACAGGTGTGGGGCAATTGGTAGCAAGGGGAGGCTGAGTCAGGTGAACCTCTCTTCAGCCCAGCAAGCCCCTTAGAAAGCCAGTGTGCCCCTGGAGAGCTTAGAGCAGTCAGCATCTCCATGCCTGCATCCTCCCTGTCCAAAGGGAGGGAGAGCAGAAGAAAGGAGAAGGGGAAGAAGGAGGAGAAAAGAGGAAGGGAGAGACACAGGAGCAGGGACAGGGCTAAGTTAGCACCATGCCAGGCCCAGGGATGCACCCTGCTTCCCCTTCCCACAGGCAAGCAGCTCATAGCAGCTCCTAGGACCTGGGCTCTTCCCTGAGGCTCCTGAGCCAGCCAGCACCCCTCTGGCCTCTAGTGCTGAGGTTCCTCCCATGTCCCTGGTCCCAGGTTCCTAATCTGCCTGTCACTGTGGTGCCCTGCACCTCACCCCGAGCACTCTCCTGCATGCGCCTTGCCATCCTGAGAGCCCAAATGGGTTTGGGTTAGGCCAGTGCCCTAGATTGTTGCTTGTGGGTGCTGGGGAATGGCTCAGGGGGAAAGCACTTACTTGTTTAGCATGCATAGGACCTTGGGTTCAAACCTCTGTCCCCCACTCCCACCCCCAAGACACACACACACACACACACACACACACACGGAAAGAAAAAGGAATTCTTCCCCATCAGTAATGCAGAGAGGAAGGCTGAGGACTGGGCACTGGGAGCCTCACTTGGCACAGCTCTGGACAACAAGAAGCCTCTGTCCAAGCGATATACAAACACTGATCCACTTTCCGATACAACCCAGCGTCAAGTGTGCTCAGGACTGCTGTAAATTAACTTATCAAATTATAAACCAAAACCCATAAGCAGAAGTTCACATGCACTGCCTGGAAGTT
The DNA here is from genome assembly GCA_004027455.1 of Hydrochoerus hydrochaeris. Taxonomy (NCBI): domain Eukaryota; kingdom Metazoa; phylum Chordata; class Mammalia; order Rodentia; family Hydrochaeridae; genus Hydrochoerus; species Hydrochoerus hydrochaeris. The sequence continues at coordinate 189,891 of PVLA01002720.1, read as the reverse complement.
ACACCTGGCCTATAGATAGCTTGGAAAGAATCATTTGTTTGCAATACTAAACTTTTTCAAATAAAGCCAGGCATAATGGTGCACAGTCGTAATTCCAGCAACTCAGGGGCTGAGAAAGGACTGTAAATTCAAGGTTGGACTGGAAGATTTAACAAGACCCTGTCTCAAAATTTATAAAACAAAATTTTTAAGAGAGCTGGAGATGTAGCTCGGCAATATAGCATGCTCAATGCCCGGGATTTGATCTTCAGTCCTGCACAAAACTTTCAAATAAAAATCTAGATATCTGGTTTGGGGGGGCAGATTAATATTGAGCCATATTCTCCTATTGCAACAGTCAGCTGGGAGTGAGTAACAGCTGGCCCCTGGTGACAGTGTGTCCTTTCCACATTACACACCTTCGTCCCCTTACGCTGCTTGCCCACCTTCCTGCACCCAGCTTCTCCCCAAGGCACTGGTGTCTCATTGGCCCGCTCAGTGCCCTCATGTGGAACACAGACGCACATTTGCATGCACACTCACAAAGCCCTGCTGTCTCAGGAGCAATACTCTCCTAAGGAGGAAGTTTCAAATGTCATTCTAAAAATGGTTCACATTCTGATATTAATACATGCGCATTTTCTATACAGAAAATGTAGAAAGAATAACATGAAAGAAAAAAAAACCCATTAAATCGTCAGTCACCTTGTGGCCCAGAAACAATGGCTATGCCCACTCAGAACGCATTTTTCTGACTTGCTTCCATTGTTACCCTGAAGGCTGTGTGTGGGTAGCTCAGACACTTTTCACTTTTGCACACCTCAAAGCCATTATCGTTTGCGCTGGTGCTTATAACCATGGGATTTCCTTAACAATCAGATTTGCAACAAGGAAAAATCATTTACTTTTAACTTTATTATTTAATACACTATTATGGACATGAGCGTTGTACAATGTTTTCAATTGTTTAGAACTCATTACATGCACTGACCTTGTGTAACATTTTTAACTTATTGAAAACAGGTATGAGCTTCTCCCCGGGCATGAGACATGCTCTGAAACTTCAGAAATAAGATCTATTGGTTGGTTCTGGGAGACAGCTGTGTGCTACCACTTTGGGGAGCAGAATTTCAGATGTTTGTAGCAGCCAACTTCATTTTCTCACATTTGTATTGGAAAAGCCTTTGAGAAGCAACTGGGTGAATGAAATGAGAGCAAGAACCGAACACCCCTTCCCTCTGCCATCTCCGCAGCTAGAACCAGATCACCTCTAGACTTTGAGAAGGGAGAGAGGTGTGCATGGACTGACACTGAGTTTCTGTCATCTCTTGCTTTAGCCCTACTACTGGGCCACATGTGAAAATTAAGCTCACAGAATCACAGGCTGTTTCTGGATGCCCACATTTATGGAAATTTATTTTGCTTTGCCAGCTATTTCTTCCTATGAAAATAAAGTCACTGGGAACTTAGATTGTTCCCAGAATCATACTGTGAAATAAAAATAAAATTTCTAAAAAAACCCCAAGCTATAGAAATTGTTGAATCAGCATAAACACTTGGAATCTTTTTGTTTTGAATGTGGTTGGTAAGGTTCCAGAGATTTTGAAGATGCTGGTGATAACTATGACCTGTAAACTAGTACAACCACTATGGAAATCAGTGGAGATTCCTCAAAACACTGAAAGTAGAAATTCCATTCATCCCAGCTATTTCCTTTCTAAGTATCTTCCTGGAAGAGTTAAAGATGTTGTATTAGAATTTTTTTTTTTTTGGTACCGGGAATCGAACTCACGACCTCGCGCTTGCCAGGCAGGCACTTAAGCCACTGAGCTAAATCCCTGGCCCAAGATGTCATATTACAGTGATCCATGAATACCAATGTTTATAGCAGCACAATTCATAATAGTTAAATCTTGGAAGCAGCCTATATGTCCATCGGCAGATGAATGGATAAAAAAATGTGCTATTTATACACGATTGAGTATAGTGACTGCTCTGCCATTAAAAAGGGTGAACGAGTCATTGTAGAAAAATGGATGCACCTTGAGACCATAATATTAAGTGAAATAAATCAGACACTTGAGCTTGACTATCACATGGTTTCTCTTATATGAGAAGCTCAAATATAAATAAAGAACAAAATAAAAGGCAGATCATAGGAAGAAGGGAGAGACATCTTTCTCAAAGAGAAAGGTGACCTAGAGATGGACAGAATGAGGGGTGAGGCTGAAAGAAGGAATTAAGATGTGTTATGTACATGGACCAGCTCCCCCCACAAGGGATGTAAATGTGATAGAATACAAACAGGTAGAAATACAGAAAATGATCTGGGTAAAAAGTTTTCTTTCTCTGTACAAGTTAACTTAGAAGTACTAGGAAAGATGGCTATTTTAATGTGGTTCTTTTTGGTCAACAGTGTTTCCTGTGAATTTCTTTCCCCATGTACTTCTTTAGGCCTTTTTGCTGTAGGTCAAAGCAGCTTCAGTATATTAGAAACCATTTTAACCAACATCTGTCATAACTAATCCCAATTTAAAGTCACTCCATGCTAAACTTTTCCTTCCCAGACTATTTACAGAGTGATTATGTTCCTGCACATTTGCAGGACGCCCACCATGTGTCAGGCATCATGGAGAGTCCAGGGAGGAAAGGTAGGGAGAGGGTACTGCTTTCTGTCTGGGACATCTCAGTGCAGAGAAAGACAGATGACTACATCAGAGGACAATGACACACCTTTCAGGATAGAAGGAAGTAAGCAATGGCTACAGAGTCCTGGCGCAGCACGAAGGCGGCTCCAGGCACAACCTCAGGCTGCAGCAATGAGTCCAAATGAAAAACGGAGACAGTGGCAGAGGCTTCAAGGGTGAGTCAGAGTTTCTCCTTGAACAAGTGAAGAAAGTTATTCCAAGCAAGCAGTGCGATATGTGCCGAGTTACAGAAGTGTGATGAGAAAGCAAGGTGATTCAGGGAAGTAAAACTGGCTCAGCATAACCAAGAAGCTAAGTTGGAGAGCAGAAAGGGAGATGGTGGAGAAGGCAGGTGAGGAACGTTTCCTACCGCACTCGAGGCTGGAGTTTTATTCTAAAGGCAACGTGAACTCATGGAAGGTGACGTAACAGCAGAGGGCCACAATCAGATTTGTGCTAGAGGCGGTCAGTTTGTTGGCAGAGTGGAGACTCAGTGTAGAGGCGGTCAGTTTGTTGGCAGAGTGGAGACTCAGTGTTGCAAACAGACCAGTCAGGAAGCTGATGCAGGCACCCGCGTAAGAAATGACAATAGCAGGTAACTAGGCAGAGACTGCGAAGACAGAAAACAGGGTACACCTGAAGAGACGCAGAATCAGTGACACCTGATCACTTCCTGCATGTGGCTAGGGAGAGAATTTCTGGTCCAGGTGACGATAAATGCTCGTAAAAAAATATTTAATCTTCTTCACTAGTATAAAATTCAGATTAAAACAAATAATACCCATTCTTAGTTTTGAGTGCTAAAATTGTACATTGAGCTCTTTCCCCACCCTTGAATGAATAGATTCTGATGAAATCAGCCCGACATTCGGTACATCTTTTTCCAAACCTGAAACCACCTTTTGCTGAGAAGGTGACAAAAACTGGGGATGTGGTTCTTTAGAATTGTAGCAATTTCACATATCTGCCACAACCATCTATCTAACCTGGTCATACGCCCACCTCCTGTAATTATTAATAGACTTTTGCTTTCTCGATTTTCCACTCAAACCTCATTTTTAAAAAAAACATAGTGGTGATCAAACTGGGTCAATCACTTTTATTGTAAATTCTTGCGGAATTTCTGTTGTCAGTTTCTTAAAAAGAGTAAGTTACGTGTTCAAAAATGTGGTAGAGAAATGTCATCAACTTTCTTAAATGTACCTGAAGGAAATAAGGGAATTGTAATGTAATATGACTATAAATTTGGGACTTAAATCATATGCTGAAGGATACGATAGAAGTAACTTGACATTTACTCACTAATGTCAATTTACATAAATTTAAATAAAATAGAAAAGGCATTGCTCTATAGACTTTATAGAGGTATGTTGTAAAACATAATATTTAATTAGTTGAAAAATTTTGCAAGTTTATTGAATAAACTCATTATCATATGAAACATTTTAAGGATGCTTTTAACTTGAGACTTTTTTTCTCTTAATGCCTTTGAATTTAATGTTTCTATAACATAATATTTAGAAATCTATTACCAAAGGCACTTTATGGGAGAAGGAAGAAACGATGAGAAATAGAGTTGGAAAATTTCTGACCCCACTAACTATTCCATAAGGGATTCAGAATTTCCAAGATAGGAAATTGCAGTTTGATTTACACAATAGGTAAGTTTCTATAACTTGAATTTTCAGAAGAAACCATGGAGATTATTTTGCTCAAGTCCCAGATATTAAGGAACTGAGGACTAGAAAACTGATCTAATGTAACCGGTGTGAAAAAACTGGTCAGTCACAGCCCTAGAATCTAGGTCAGAGATCTTCCCATGCTCCCGCCTGGCTCTTCCATGACCTTACCATCAATTTAGTTGAACCGGAGAAGCTTCCACTGGCAAAAGAATTCTTAAAGGAAAATACATTCAAGTAATTACATCTGTCAACTTTAACAAAGCTAAAAAGGGTTGAAAGTTGAATGGGGACCTAGTCTGAACTGATCAAATGATTGAAATTAAAAATAATGTAGAAGAATTTTTTCCCTTTAAGGTACACACAGCAATGTAACTAAGCAGACCGCATCTCAGTCAAATACTAGGGGTCTGATTCTGGTAACTGAATGTGCACGATGTCTGAGCTGAACTGTTCCATCTCGCCCCGCATCAGTGGGGTCTGAACCCCAGCCAGCTTCTATCTAATTTGTGATCTTTGGAAGTCCTAATTATGGTGTAGCTGCAATTGTGAAAAATCTCCAGCAAAAGGAAAGCAAAGAACTGCCAGAGGGTTTTCATGGAACACCAAACCATCATTCTTTGTCTTTTAGTCTTTTTTTTTTTTTTTTTTTGTACCCGGGATTGGACTTGTGACCTCACGCTTGCCAGGCAGGCGCTTATGCCACTGAGCTAAACCCCCAGTCTATAGTCTTGTCATCTCCTTTCATCACCATAGAACCTAAAAAGAAATGGGGAGACACTGACAAGACAGACAAAAGATCTGGCCTCATCGGGACTCTTGGTTGGCTCACATAATATGCAAATGCAGTTACTTGATTCCTGGACACCAAATTTGCGCTGGGAGCACTTAACCACGCTGGAACATTGGGCCACTAGAGCTCTTCCTGCTCATATGGCTTGGATGGGGCCCCATGCCAAGGACAATTCAAAGCCATAAAACAATTCCCCAAGCCCGTGGCTAAGCCAATGCTATCCACAAACTGGGTTGTTCATTAATGAAGAGCTTACCTTCTGCATCCTGGCCCTATGCTGAAAATCCCTTTCACAAAGCCGTGTGACCACCCCGTGAATAAGGGAAGGGAAGTGACATTTAAGTGACTGCTCTGCATCTTGTGCTTCCTTGTTCTCACGAAACCACTCTAGGGCAAGTATTTCCCCACTTCACTGATGGGAGAACCAGTCCTGAGAAATGTGGAGCTGCTCTGGGTCAGCAGACAAACAGCTGGCCGGCTTTCTCAGCAAGCCCTGCTGCCCATCACACACCCAGCATAGCTGGACTCAGCACTGGGCAGCTGCGATGCACAGGGCCTTGGCTACATCCAGCTGTGCTCGTAGCTCAAACCCATTCCACCACACTCTGTTCTTTTCCCATCAAAGAGAAACCAGAGGACTCTAAAGCTTGATATGCACAGTGAAAATACAGTGTGAAAGCTGGGCATGGTGGCGCACACCTGTAATCCCAGCACTCAGAAGACCGAGGCAGGAGGAATGCCACAAGTTCAAGACTAGCCTGGGCTACAAAGTGAGCTTGAGACCAGTCTAAATTGCTTAGTGAGACCCTGTCTCAAAAAGATAAAAAATTGTAAAACCCAGCATCCTTCAGGTATGAAGAGACTTGGCCTCACTAGGATACCTCTGTGCATTTTATGCCAAACATTCTGGCTGTGCTAGGGCTGGGAATCATCTCTAGCTATATGCACTAACTCCAGGGTGAATGTTTAAGAAGTGCAATTGGATGATGACAGGGAAACAGTTCCTTCACAGCCATCCAGCCAGATGGAAGCCCAGCACCGCTGTGTTGAGATGGTCAGTGCAGGGTGCTGAGGCAGATGTGGTGGCAAATCAGCAAGGGAGACCGCAGGCCAGGGAGGTGCCCCGAAGTGTCCAGTGACGCTTAATTTCAAACTGCCTAATGTCACCAGCTGAAGGAGGCTGCTGGAAGAGTGGCTCAATTCTGCTTATAAGAGGCACCGTGACAGACAGCCGAGCTCCCTGCAGCCTCTGGTTCAGTCATCAGTGGCTTCTTTGCTGCCTGGCTTTCACACATGACGGAACCATGCACGGTGGAACATTCGGTCACGGCCAATGTGCAGAGTCCAATGTGTGTCCTACACTGAGAAGAAGCGTTGCTGAGCCTCTCTACCTTAAGACGTCACAGGGCAGCCTCAGGGCCAGCTAAAATGACAGTGTCGTGTTTTTAACTTACACTCCATACAAATCAGACCGCCTTTGGCCCATGCCAGGCCACATATTCATCTTACTCCACGTGAAACAAGACCAGCAGCAGAGTATTTGCATCATGCCACAGAGGTAACGAGTGAAGACCTGACTCACTGTGAAGCGTCACACGCATCAGGGCTCCTTCATCTGCGTGAGCTGTCTCCTATGGGTGCCAGTGAAGAAACTCAGTGGTGCATTAAAGGGCCCTAAGGATAAATGTTAAAATACAAGTATGTAAAAATTGAAAGATTTTCTTCACCAAAAACCAAAGGACACTGACGTCATTATTTTAAAACATGAAGAAGAGGAGGAGGAGGTGGAAGAGGAGGAAGAGGAGGAGGAGGAGAAGAAGAAGAAGAAACCACGTGTCCTGTGCAATCTTCTAAGTTCCAAGTCCACACTGATAACCAAAGTTGTGCAAGATAGAACTGCATTGAGATCACTTTCCTGCTTGTACTATTTTTAAAACTTACAATATTCAGTGTGGAAAGGCTACATTGATATGGGCTTTCTCATGCTCAGCAAGTAAAAATGTAAATTCTGGTGAGCTCTTCAGAAAGTAATTCACCAGTATATTTCTAAAATCTTAAAAATGCTCATCTTGTCTCTGAAAGTTCAATAGCATCAGGCACTTTTCTGGGGGTGGGGTTGAGTTGGTTTAACAGTCTATCCAGATGATTCTAACAGATTCTTACCCACACTGTGGCTTAATGACCATCCCCTAGAGATCCAGTGTTTACCCCAAGTTCCTATGTTGAAACCCAGTTGCCAGTGCCATGGCCCTTGAGGTGAGGCCTTCAGGAGATGACCAGGTCCTGAGGACAGAGCACTCATAGTAGAAATTCTTCATAAAGGGGACCCAGAGAGCCTCCTTGCCCTTTCCACTGAGAGAGGTTACGGTGAGAACCTTACCCCACCTGTAACCAGGAAGTAGGCCCCAGCAGACAGTGGATCCTCCGAGGCCTTGCTCTTGGGTCTTCAGCCTCCAAATCTGTGAGATATAAATTTCCACTGACTGTGCGTCCACCAGCATTGCAGCACCTCCACTGGCACAGCATCGTAAACAGGCGAAGACAGTGCCTCCAGGCAGAGAAGTCAACATCTGTACCCCGGGTGAATATTCCTTGCTCCAAGCCCACATAACCAACTATTCACTTGATATTTCCACTTTGATATCTTACAGATTCTTTAAAGCAAACACGTTTAACATTAGGTTCAGATAGTTCTCCCCCAAATCTTTTCTACCTCCAGTGATCTCAGTCTTCACCCACAGCTCTGTCTTTTCGGCTCACGTCTCAACTGTCTTCTACCTCATCTACATCCAGTCAGGTGCCGCTTCCCGATAAGATAGGCTGTGTGCCAAACTGTGTTCCCCCAAATCTGTTTGTTGAAGTCCTACTCCCCTGATGTTGCTGCTTTAGGGTCTCCAAGAGGTAGCTGAGGTTAAATGGCTATATCAGGTCAGAATGATAGGGCCCCAATCCTTGAGACCCCCACACACAGAGCAAGAACTGTGCACCACACCCGGGTCCAGCTCTTTGCGCTTCACACAGGAATGTACTACTTCCCTGCCCAGCAGATCAGCTTCCCAGACTTTCCCAGAGTTCAGCCTGCTACTTCTCTGGTTTAAGGATGTAGGTGTGAAGTTTCTCTTCTTGGCCTTCTTTATGCCTATATTCCATGAAATGGAAGTAGACATTAACAGGTGATTGTAATTACAAGTTGAAAGAAATTCTAAGTATTCCATCTCATCTTTTGAGGGACTATCTCTTGGCCTGCAGCCGAAGTGAAGAGAACTGAAGAGTGATGAGCTCCGGCCCTATGAAACCCAGCATGACACCTGCCCGACATGGCACTGGGCCCTAGAGCAACAACAAATCCCTTCAATACCGACTTCCACCTTCTTCTTCAAAGCCCCAAATTGAACTTCCTGCTTTCTGCTTGTGCACCAGCATTCCCTCAATCAGCTGACAATACGTCATTCTGCCCACCCCTTCAAATCCCACCCCCTGTCAAACCTAATAAAAGCCCAACACTTTTTTGTCTGGGATCTTGCACTCTCCTGCTGACCTCCAGTGCCCACAAAAAAGGCCTTTCTCCCTGCCTTTGCTTCTCTACTGTACCACGAAAACTTATCAAAGTGTACATAGCTAGGACACATCAACTGATACTTAGCAAATCACCCCAGTGAGGGGCTCCCATGTTCTACCCCATGCAGCCTCTTGCTCAGCTCCCTGTGGTGTCTGTATCACTAGGGGAAAACCATCCTGACTTGGTCCCTTTGTCCCTCAACCATGTTTGTGCCTGTGCATACACTGGCCCACCTTCCCAAAATACTTTGTTTTCACCCTTTCATTCGTGTGACCACCATTCATAACTTGGCATCAACATCTTTGGCCACTTTTATGCAAGAGTGGGTCTCCTGTCATACATTCCCAGCATACTTAGAATTTCTTTCAATTCATAATTATAATCACTTGTTTAAAGTCTATCTACATTTAATGGAATTTAGGCTGTAAATTCCATGTGTCTGTTGTTTTCTCAAATATAATCTCAGTGTCCATAACTTGCTGAGGATCCAATAAATTATAACTGATGACAAGGTTAAGTCCTTTTGGCATAGATTTTAGAATGAAGGTTCTCATATCATGTCTCTTTATCTATGGCATCCCAAGACTAAAAAATATGTTTTTTTAAAAAAATGTTCCATTTGCATCTACCATTCTGAATATATCAGGATCTTATCAATACCGGGCAACCAATACAAATTTGGAAGTGAAGTTGCTTGCTCACATATAACCATCACCCATTTAATCTAATCTAGCTCAAATTTCTTTTTCTTTTCTTTTCAGTGGTGAGGATTGAACTCAGGACTTCACACTAAGCAGGCCCCTTACTGCTGAGCTACATTCCCAACCCACTTGTTAAAATTTTTTTACTCCATCAGAAGAGATCAGAAAACTCAAGCAATAGCTTTAGCATAAGCACGTGACATATATGTAAATTCAATCAAATATAACAGTTACAGTAGAGAATTATTCTTTCTATATAAGATTTCATCTGAAGAAAGATCATAAGCCTTTGAGTTTTTTAGAGTCAGCAGAAACAGAACTTTTGGAAACAACAGAGCTTGGAAGATCGTTATACAATGACCTGAGAGATCACTGCAGGAACATCATTAGTTAACCAGAACTGGTTTGCGGCCAGCTGAAATAATTATGGTAGTATGCTTTGTCTTCGCTTTTATTCTCTTCTCTTCCCTTTATCATACATAATTTTTCCTTGTACAATTTGTACAAGTGAGATGTGTTTCACAGTGCACTGGAGGAGAAAGGAAGGTGGTGGGAAAGAGAAGAGAGCTCTAAGAGAATGAGCTGAGCCCTTAGTATCTCTTAGAGGCAACTTGTGATGCTGAGTTTTCTACTGTATATCTCACTTTTCCCCTTAGACCACACAATGCAAAATACAAAATACACTCAACTCCATCGTGTTGAGAATGACACTAATGGAGTGATGGCCTCCTCAAGTCAACCGTGGTTAAACTACATTAAAGAAATAATTTAGCCACAGCAGTGATTCTCTGAATCTCAGCTGAGAATCCAGCCCCATTAATAAACCTCCAGTACTGAGTCATAGAGTCCACTTTACTCACTGCTCACTGGATATCATTTCCTCTTGGACATCAAACCCAACAGGTCTCAAATGGAGCTCATTATCTTCCCCCACAAACTGGTTTCCCTTCATAGTTCCTTGTGTGAACCAGTGCTACAGCCACAACTCTAGCCATTCAGGCTCACAACTTAGGGCTGCCTTCCTCTTTTCTCTTTGTTACAGTACCCGATGTGGGAAGCAACTAGAACCTACTCCCTGTCCTACTCACTAAAGTGCTGAGGCACTGACATCAGAGCATTGTCCAGGCGTAGTCCAACGTCCCTGGGTGTCAGAATGCACTGTGCCTTCCAGCCATGCCTCAGAACTACTGAATCAAGGTTTCAATGAGGAATCAGCCTTTTAAATTAGACCCCCCCCCCGGTTTAAGCCCACTAAAAGAATCAATGCTCTAAGAGGAATTATCTATCTACAGAGAGACGCACTGTGCAGGAGTGAGAGGAGGGCACCACAGATGAGCAGAATTCAGAAGGAAAAGCAGAACACAAAAGGTCAGTACTTAGGAAGTTGCCATACAGATCCCTTTATGAGCAGCCCTCGCCAGCACTGCTCAGTAGAGACTCTGTTTCCTCAAGGGGCAGGACTAACCAGACCAAGCCATGCCAGAGAGGAGTTGTGAGAATCAAAGCACGCGGTGGGAAACAGTAGTAATGCACACAACGCTGTGGCATGCCACATTCTTGGGCCCCAGAATTCCTGTTTTCCTTTTTGTCTTTGTAATACTGGGAGTTGAACCTAGTGCCTCTGGAATCCTAGGTAAGCACTATACCACTAACTACATTCCCAGCCCTCAGGGGTCCCTAAGTGATATGTCAACTTACTGCAGTTTGACTTAGGACTTTCAATACTATGATGGCACGAAAGCATCAGCATTTAAAAGAAATCATATTTTGAAATTTGAATTTTGGTCTTTTTCCTGGGCTAGGGAATACCTCGTAAGTCACTTCCGCATGCGTCAGTTCCGCACACGGCACTTCCGCATACGTCACTTCCTCCGATGCTGGCCGCAAACCACAGTTCTGAGCCAGCCATATGGTCCTGAGGACAAACAGTGACACTCACAACAGACCCTGTTGCCGAACTGCGCTGTGCCGAGGCTCAGGTGTGTTGAACGCATTTTCTACTTAATGTTATTTTCAACCACAGTGGGTTTTTTGAGTTGTAACCTGATGATAAACTGAGCAGCATTTGTATTAATTCAGCACTAACAAAATTGTTGGAAAGGTTGGGAAAACAAGCTCCAAACTTCCAAGGATGATTACCAGGAAAGCCAGTCAACTGTGCCAGGATAGGAAAATGCAGGAATATGCTGGGTGTGGTGGTGTATGCCCTTATCTCATCCCTTGGGAAGCCGAGGCAGGAGGATCACAAGTGTAAGGCCAGTCTGGGCTGCGTAGTGCGACCCTGTCTCAAAAATTTAAAAAAAAAAAAGGACAACAGAGAAAGTAGGTAGGAGGGAGGAAAAGAAAAAAATGTGAGAGTAATGAGAAAGCTGTGATATAAAGACACAGTACCCCAAATGCAGAATCCTGGCACTGTCTCAGCCCAGATCCATGCCATATGAATGTCCCTGGCACCTACAAGAAGTAGGCACTAGTCCCTGAAGCCTCTGCTACATTGGCACCCAAAACCCTGGAGCGTTCCCATCCCTGCTTGCTGGAGGAAGCCACAGATATGCCACCTCGGTCTCATTTCTGCTGTCCAGAGCGCGGCGCTCCTGTGACTGTTGGCTGTTGGGTGACATGCAGGCTCCACAGGAGCGTGGGAAACAGCGTCAGCTGCCCTCCTCCAGTGGCTGCCACGGGCAGAGGGGCCAGCCACCTGGGCCACGCAGGACAGCTTGGCATCGTCCTCTGCTTAAGCAGATTCTCTGCCAGACTAGAAGCTCTTCTGGGCCAAGACCTTGACCTTTACTGTTCCCTAAGCCCAGCACTGAACTCAACTTGCAAGGCAAGAGAGAAGGAAAGCTCGAGTTCATACAGGTGGAAAACATTAGGAAACTCAGTTTTGATAATACTGAAAACCTAAGTGGAGAGGAAACAGATCAGATGCCAATAATTCTTATTTCCTTGTAGCTGTGGTTTCAGTCTCTTCATTTCCATGCCTGTGAATTGAATATGATTCAGATTCCTTAGGTCTGGAAAAAATCAGCTGTCTTCTCACTGGTGCCCTGTCCTGGTTCCCCAATCCTTTCCTTTCCTAGTTCTATGCACTGATCCCTGGCCTGAGTTTCCCAAAACAGTGTTCTGCAAACTGTTTACTAGCAACCACTTCCAAAAGAATTTTATAAAGCTTTGTCTCCTTTTGCCCATTACTAAGCTGATGTCTAAAATCTTTCATCCAAAGTTAAAATACAGTTGCAAAGGATGTAACTTGCAGCATACTGTGAATATTAGAACTTTAAAAATATGTAGAACTTAAAACATCTGATAGAGTCTAAATTTCCTATCATCTTTTTTTTTTTTTTTTTTGTACTGGGGATTGAACTCACGACCTTGTGCTTACCAGACAAGCACTTGAGCCACTGAGCTAAATCCCCAGCATCTGTTTGTTTTCTGAGACAGGGCCTTGCTCTGTAATTCAGGCTGCCCTTGAACACACTGTGTATCTCAGATTGGCCTCGAACTCATGGCAGTCCTCCTGCCTCAGTCTCCTGAGTGCTGGGTTTACAGGCATGTGCCACAATATCCAGCCATATCATCTATTTAAAACACAAACAAACAAAAAAACAGTGTACAAGCAAGCTCTCCTTTAATAAGCAAAAATTTTGTATATTTCCTTTTTGCCCCTGAACTCATATTTCTTTTTCACTTCCACCAACACTTTCATTTTATTATGATATAGTTCATTTTCTAAGTCTTTGAATCAATTACCTTATAATAAAATTATAAATTTTCAAAATTATATATGCTTAATTCCAGGGACTATGAAACTATTTTTAAAAATTATTCTAAATTGGGCTGGGGATTTAACTCAGTGGCTTAAGCGCCTGCCTGGCAAGTGCAAGGTTGTGAGTTCGATCAAAAAAATTATTCTAAATTGAAGTATCACTTCAATTATTGGCATCCATTGGTAAAAACAACATGAAAATATAATTTTGATAATTTATATTAAACAGAAAACGTAAACTGTTCTTAATGTCTCTCTAATGTGCTGGATGGGGACTGCCTCATTTTTTTGAAAATTAGGCCAAATATCTGCAAATAAAAATTATCCAACAGCATGCACCAGGTGTGGTAGTGCATGCTAAAATCCCAGTACTAGGAGGCTTGAATTTATAAGCAAATTCAAGGTTAGCTTGAACTACATAGCATAGTTCCTGTCCCCTCTCCCCACCAAAATATATATATATTTACAGGTAAACTTACAGGTAAATTAAGGTATGGTTCATCTCAGTTGTATCCCACTAGCTTTTCTTGTTTTATTATTCTGTAAATATTGAGAATTTTGTCTGCATAAGTAAGTATATGGAATTAGAAGCAATACTGTCAATTTTTTGCACTCTGTCAGAATCATGCAAACAATGTTAGCACAAAAGTAGTATCAAAGTGTATTTTTAATAATTTGTTAGTTGAATCATAGAGTTTCCTACAATTTTATTGAAAGCAAACTAGGAAAATGTCGAACTGCAAAGAGATTTGTTATATGTTTATTGATGTGAGTCCCTTCTCAATGCCAGTGCCAGTCACTGTACTGGGTTTCTGCCCATCCTGGTGGGATCTAAACGTTCTTCTACCCAGGGTACAGTCATCAGGTCAGGTCAGGGGACCTTTCTTCTTTAAAATGTGAGAGTGGGAAAGAGCTGGTGAAAGAAGAGCTGGGAAAGGTGTGTCCTCTGGCAGGTTAGTTGCAAAGAATGCGCAGAGAAAATGCATTTCCAGAATTTGAGTCCCTTAAAACTTTTCTTGGCCTTTGAATCCTTTGTGAAATGTTCTTATGACAGATTAGTTTGAAGACTGGGCCCTAATACAGTATGACCTGCCTGTGTATTTCCCCACTGGCAGAAATATCCACAATTTGAAATAAGAAGCAAGTTACAAGAATGACTAAGCATTTAAGTCTCATGGCATATTTGTATATTTTTAAAGGTAACCAACCATTAATAGAAGTGATTTAACAATAGAAGTGACTTAGAAAACATGTACATTGCCAGTTTTCTCATTATAGAACAGATATGTTTACATTTGTACAGTTGTGCCGTCATGGGCTGCCTCAGTGACCCGCGCTGATGAAACATGTTCCCCTTTCCTGGTCATTTTGACTTCGGGGAGGGAGCCTGAAGTCACACGGTGCCAAGTGCGGTCAGGGAGGTGGATGAGGACTCACCCTAGCATTTTTACTGGACAGAAACTGCTGTCGCAGAGGTATGCGATGCGTGGCACAGAGCACTGTCATGGTGAACATGAAGCCACCTGCTTGTGCCTCTGGCCAGTTTCTACACACACGTCTCCCTAAACACTCTAGTAAGCCTGGATGAAACCGAGAGTCAGGATGACGTCCCTGGGCTCGAACCCGGCTGCCGCGCAACTCCAGCGAGGTCAGAAGCACAGTCAGCCTCGCTCTGCTGCTGGACCCCGGCTGGACGCACTTTCTGCACCCAGGAGACCTGAGCGCCTCCCACGGAGAGCGCTGAGCCTCGATCTCAGGGTCCCAGCCGCAGACTCGGCTTCGTCACCGTCACCGTGATGAGGCTTCTCAGAAAGCTGGGGCCTGAAGGTTGCGATCACACGACTCCATGGATGTGTTGCTCGGTGTCCGTGATGTACAGCGCACTTTCCAACACACCTGTTCTCAGCTGTAGTTCACAACCGAGGGGACCGGCTGAGCACCTGACACTTGTCACGTGCCATTACCAAGGTCCTGCGTGCCCTCCCTGGACTGCAGATCCCTGCCTTCCTGTTGGGTGGCCCTCACTGTGGAGGGGTTAAAGAAAGGGCAGGCAGGAGCAGAGACCCTGGTCTTAGTCCTACGGTTCCATAGCCGCCCCTCCCCAAAGCAGGGCAGTGGGTCCCGAAGGTGTCCCGGAGCCCCATTCCCAGGCTCTGCCCACTAGACTTTGATGCGCACTTCTGGGGTGAGCTGGGGGTGAATCCACACGTTTAACAAGTGCTTTAGGGGACTGAGGCCTAGGCGGTGTGTACTTAGGCAGCTTTCTCCTGGCTGGCACAATACCCGATACCCACAGTCTCAGGAGGAGGTTTCATTCTGCTCTGGGCACAGGGGATTCAGCGCGCGGTCAGCCAGCTCCAAGAAGGGAAAACCGTGGTGAAGGCCGCGGCAGGACAGCTTCTGCCTTCAGGGTAGGGGCAAACAGAACAGGGGAGCGACCTGAGGGGAAGGGGCGGGGCCGGAGAGAGACCCCCAAGGCCACACCTCCACGACCCTCCCAGACTCACCCAGGGGCGCCCTCTGCTCACCGCCGTCACCTCTTAATCCAGGGACGGTGACCGGCAGGGCGAATGGTCACACGGTGCGCAGACACGCCGCCGCCGGAGGGAAAGCACCCTGGAGAAGGCGCCAGCTGAGCTCTGCAGACCTGAGTGAGAAAGTGAAAAGGTCGCGCTGCTGCGTCTGGGGCCGCCCACCAGCTCCCCTCTGTACCCTTGGGCTCATGTTGTTATGTTGTGTTAAGTTTATCGGTACAGCTTAAATACACACAAAGATCACGTTCATCATAGAGAACTTGTACCTATCCATGGTGTATTCTGTTTCCTCTTTTTTTTTTTTTTATTTTTCAATCCCCTCCCATCACTTCAGCCATCTTCCTCTCCTCATTTGCAAAGCTTTGTTTCCATTTTATCCTTCTTTTATCGTCCCCCCCATTCTTTTTCTTTTAATTTTAAAAAGAAAAAAACCATAAAAACAAAGATACAGGATTTCAAAAACAAGATAATAGAAAATTGGCAATAGTTAATATATCGTGTATTGTTATTCTCAAAGTAATTGCTCAGATTATAAGGTATACACATGCATAATTGATCAAATAATATAACCACAAACCACTCTCTTCAATGAACTAAGACAAATCAGTAGTATAATTATCTTAGCCATCTTTGTATCTATTGTGCATTTGGGGTCTTATTTACTTCCCACCATTCTTGGCTCAAAACATTTTGTAAGCCAGAGAGGGGCTAAAGACCTCCCACTATGTAAGCTAATTTATAAACTAAATGATTTGAATTAAAGAAAAATCTAACTTTGGTGAGCTATTTACTGCCCAAGCATGTCTGGAGTTGTTTTTTGTTTTTGTTTTTTAATTGCTGCTGAGGCATCATAACAGGAAAATACACCTCTACATTTATATGCATCTGGTAATATTTGTTCACTGAGTGCTCCTAGCACATTTATGCTGAAAAATAAAAACAAGAATGTGAAATAACAATGTGCTCCTCAGGGTAAAAAAGAATATTTAGGATACTTTAATTTGTTAGACTTGCAGTTAATGTTTAGTTGTCTACTTAGTTACCTTTAAAGTTACCAAAAGATTGTCTACATGTAAATATGTACCTCTATAAAGAATTGCAGATCATAGACCCCATGATAAACATGCTCATTGTGAGGTACGTCTTGGTTCCTTTTGTCTCATCGCTAAGACAAAATACTCAGCACCTCAAATGAAGGAAAGAAAAGTTTATTTAGCTTATAGTTTGTGGAGGTTCAGTCCATAATCAACTGGCTCCAAAGCAGGATGGCATGGCACTGGGGCAACACTTCAAGGCAGCAGCCAGAGCAAAAAGAGAGAGATCATGCCTGTTTTTCCTTCCTTATCTTTTGCAGTACTGGGGATCAAACTCAGGACCTTGTGCTTGCTGTCAGGCAGGCACTTATGCCACTGAGCTAAATCCCCAGCCCTCCTTCCTTATCTTGTATGTGGGCTACCCCCTACCTCTCCACAGTCTGGTGTAGCACTCAAAAAATCTCTGTGCCCTCTTCTTTCACAAGCTGAAGATATTTACAAAGTGAGGATCCTGGCTCCCTGCTGAGTCTCTCGGTTAAACTTCTAAACTTCTCAAATTGGCACACTATATTAACCATAACAATGTCTTAATAAAAAATTCTATATAACAAAAGGGATTGGACATCCTTATAAAGAACTTAGGTTGTCACAGCCTGTGGAAAGAGTAATTAATTGATGAAAATGCATCTTTTGGTGTTTTGTTTTGTTTTGATACTGGGGATTGAACCCAAGACCTTTGTATTGAGTAATATCCCTGGTTTTGGTTTTTGTTTTTAAATTTTGAAACAAGATCTCACTGAAGTTGCCCAAGCTGTGTTCCATCCATGACAGGACTTGCACTGTTTTTTTTTTTTTTTTAATCAGACCTTGTATGTTTTCCCCTCAATAGATTGGGAGCTTTATTTCTTTGGCACTTTGTGACTGGGCTTGCAGTAATCATTTGTTTACTACACAGGGAGAATTACTATACTCTGGGTGTCTGTACATAGTTTTAGACCCTGAGTTATCTTCATAATGTAGCAAAGTAGGAGAGGGCCCTCAACAATACATAATGCATCAAAAAAGCAAAACCTTAAGCAAAAGCAGTTTTTGCAAATAGAATCTCCGGATGTTTCCAGTCTTGGCAGTAGAAAGTTACGGCATAGAAATGCCCAAAAGACATATTGACCATTTCTTTTCCTCTTTTTGCAAATGACTTTTCCAAATCCATTTCTGGCATTCCAGTGGCTTTATTTTTTTCCCTGAAGGATTAGTACTTGAAGAGTTAATGAACTGAGTACAAATTAAAATTGAATTCAAACTTTGTTAATTTCCATTCTTCTCAAAATATATTTGAAAGGCAGAACACAAAGAATAAAAATGAATCACTGACTTCAAAGGAAATAGATGACTGCTTGTCAAGGCCACTGTGTAAAAAAAACTATAGAAATTTGAAACAATTAAAGCTAGGACTTCCTATGCTCTCTGGTGGGGATGACTCATAGACGCCTTTTCTCTCCCACCTTCTGGCCCACAGCAGGAAATCCCCGCTGGCTCCTTCTAGTCCACTGACCAAGCTGACCCTGGGCTTTGGTGGGAAGCGGAAGCTCCTCTTCCAGCAGTGTGCTTGCGGCAGGTACCACACCTACCACATGTGTGGCACACACCCAGGATGGGAAGTGGAGTCTGAGTAGCCTCCCGGAGCAGGAGGGAGAAAGCGCACATCTTCCCTATGGGGCAGTTGCATCGGTTATCACCAGCTCTTTTTTGAACCTGAATTTTAGCAAGACGAGAAAGCTTTCTGAGTCCCAGATGCCTTGTGGCATATTTTCAAGTGAATTTTCTTCTTTGTAACCAGCAAGTCTGCAGACATTTTTTAAGATCCCTGTCATCAGGTGGTAGAAATTCTCTTAAACCACATTTATGTGAAAATAACCTGATTTGGATACAGGAGAAGCAGGACGGCAGGAGTTGAGCAACAGGTTTGCTGGGTTTTAATGGTTACATTGCACAACCTGGGCAAGGCATCCCATGACATAAAAGGTTGTTAGAACCCGACTGGGAAATCCAGCCAGACCACCCAAGGACTTGCAAAACCACTTCAGCCTCCACAACACAGCAGTCATCTCTGTCCTCATGCCACATAGTCCTCGGTCCTGTGGCCATTTCTCAATCAGGAAATATGTAAAATACATCAGCACTTGGGTTTTTTTTCTTTTTATAAAGGAAGTGTATTTTTCAAAGGTAGAATAAAAAATATAGCTCAATAATGAATGCATGTGCACAATATTTACATTATGTAAATGTAAATATTAGTACCATATTTTGTTTGAACACATATTTTCATAAAGCAGGTCTAAATTAGAAAGAAGGAAGGCAAATTGTCCCTGTTTGCAGCTGAAATTATCATTTATATATAGAAAACTGGTAGATTTCACCAAAAATAGTTTAAACATAATGAACAAGTTCCATAGTTTTAGGATAAAAAAAATCAAGTTTTCTACATGGGAATAGCCAGTGGTCTAAAAAAGAAGTCAAGAAAGCAATCTTACTTACAATAACTATAATAAATAAATACATACATAAATAAACTAATAAACATACTGCCTAAGAATAAATTTAACCAAGGTGGTGAACATTCTGTAAGGCAATGAAGAAATTGAAGAGAATACAAATCAATGGAAAGATAGTGTTTGTTCAAGGTTTTCAACAACCAGTATTGTTAAAATACCCATGTCCAAATAAATCTACAGATCCATTGCAACCCCTGTCAAAATACCAATGGACATTCTTCACAGAAATAGAAAAACAATGCTAAAAATTCTAAAACCCTGACTTCAAAACATACTAAAGTAACCAAAACAGCATGACATTGGCATGAAAACAGGCATATAATCTAGTGAAACAGAACAGAAAATCCAGAAATAAATCCCTACATTTACAGCCAACTGCTTTTTGACAAAGGCATCAAAAACACACATTCAGAAAAGAACAATCTCTTTAATAGATGATGCTGGGGAAACAGAATATCCTCATACAAAAGAGTGAAACCATACCCCTGTCTCTTACCATATGCAAGTACAAAACTCAATTCAGAATGGATTAAAGACTTAACTGTAAGACAAAAACTATGAAACTACTAGAAGAAAATAGGGAAAACACTTCATGACATTGAAACAATCAAGGATGTTTTATAAAAGGCTTAAAAGCCACAGGCAACAAAAGCAAAAATTGAATAGGATTGCTAAAAAGAATCTGCATAGCAAGGAAAACAATCTAACAAGGAGCTAGTTTAAGGAATTCAGGCCATTCACTGGCAAAAAACAAACCCTGATTTTTAATAAGGCAATAGACTTAAATAGACATTTCTCAAAAGAAGACACACAAGTGGCCAACAGATACATGAAAAAATGTCCAACATGACTAGTCATCAAGAAACCATGTCAAGGGGCTGGGGATTTAGCTCAATGGCATAAGCACCTGCCTTGCAAGCGCGTGGTCATGAGTTCGATCCTTGATATGGGGGTGGGGGGAGAAACCATGTCAAAACCACACTGAAATAGCACCTTGCGCAGTCAGGATTACTAGTATCAAAAAGACAAAAACAAACAAAAGCAAAAATGTTGGTGAGAAAGTAGATAAAGATGAATTTTTATGCAAATTCATACAGCCCTTATGGAAAATAGAAGGACATTTCCTCAAAAAATTAAAAATAGATCTATCACTTGATCCAGAAATCCCACTGTGGGGTATTTATCCAATGAACCTGAAATCAATCTATTGAAGAGACATCAACACCCCCATGTTTATTGTACCACTATTCACAACAAAGGAGAAATGGAATCAACCTAAATGTCCATTCACAGATGAATGGATAAATAAAATGTGGTGTTATACATGATGCAGTACTCGTCAGCCACAAAGAAAGAAATCCTGTCATTTGCGGGAGCATAGATGAACCTGGAAGATATTTTGTTAAGTAAAATGAACCAGGATTCAACCCCTGGTCCTAAAAACTAAATAAATAAATAAATAAATAAATAAATAAATAAATAAAATGAACCAGGTTCAGAAAAACAAATGCCGCACAATCTCATTCATATGTGAAATCTTGAAGAAAACAAAAGAATCTCACAGAAAGAGAAAATAGAGAAGTGATCAGAAGCTGGGAAGGGGTAGTCGGGTGAAGGGGAGAGAATGCATAACAAGTAAAAAGTTACAGTTAGATAAGAATAAATTCTGGTATTCTGTTTCACGGTAGAATGACCACAGCTAGCAATAATGCATTGTTTATTTCAAGATAAGTAAAAAAGAGGCTTTTGAATGTTTCTACCACAATGACCTGATATGTATTTGAGGTAATCAATATAGTATGCTGACTGCCCAGAACTAATCATTACACAATGTAGCACTGTACTGAAATATCATACTCTACTCCATAAATATATACAGTTAGGGTTTGTCAATCAAAAATAAACTAAAACTTTTTTTAAATGAAAGCCTTTCCTAAGAATGCAAAAGCAATCTGAACAGCACTAATGATTTGTCAAAGGTATGAACCAGAAATATAAGCTGAAGATCATTCCCACTCAGGGTTTATGTTTTTATGCCATGCTATATTATGACAGTCACTATGTTTGAGAAATGGGGTTGATTATCATGTATAAGGAATTTTATATTCTTAATAAGGAGACTAAAACATTCAAGACTCCTTTTTTCTTTTGAAATACCAGCTACCCATGAGTAATATTTAATCTTGTTTCCAGATTATAGATGAATTTGAGAGATACTGTCTTGAATTCCACAGAAAACTTTTTTTCCAAACTAGGGATTGAATCTGGGGTCTTATCACTGAGAAACATCCTTGGCCCTTTTTTATTTTGAGACAGGGTCTCACTAAATTGCTAAATTTCCAAAGTTGAGCTCTAACTTGCAATCTTTATGCCTCAGCCTCCCAGAATACTGGGATTATGGGCATGCACCACCATGCCTAGCAAATTTAAATATTTTAAGTGACTTTTCAAAATGTATAGTTTGCTTTGAAGAGCAATGTGCCAAATTGAGATTTATTTTTCCCAAAGAAGATTCTATTTTTATTTGCTGGGCCCAACTTTTGCACATGAAAGTTCAAAACAATTCATTGTAACTACTATATTCCAATTTATCATCAATTCAGTTCACATTAATAATGAAAAGTTTTACATACAGATCTACCTATGAATTTTCACATGCTTGGGGAATCACCCATTAAAAAAATGAGACAGAATTCATCACTCTTATTACTTCTTTCAAAGACTTTCATAGGTATAAGGGCTCAAATATAATAAATTAATCTTTATAGGTTGCTAAAGGCAGAATTATGCATGAGTTGGACTTAGCCATTTAAAATAAATCTTTCTTAAAAAGTCAACAACTGGCATCAAGAGATCAATTACTTTCTACAAAACAAAACAAATTCTTGTTTAACTTTTTAGTAATTTAAATCTTAGAGAATGGTTGTAAGATCAAGAAACAAGAAGCTAATTTGCTATTCCCATGAGCCAGTGGCAGCCATGCAGGACCCAAGAGGAGAAACAAGAAGCCAATTCACCCTTCTCATGAGCAAGCAGGTATGCAGGTTGGAAAGCAAACCTCCTGGCTACCAGCAACCAGCTGATTTGAAGAATCACAGACTGAGTTGATAGCAACTGAGGTATGAAAACAACTTAATGCTTGTATTGTTTGATTGACTTTGCAGACCTAAGACCAGTAGTCTTAGCATCTATTAAGAGGAAAACAAATATACAATATAGCAACTGTGGGGGATTTCCTTCTGTCTTGTTTTTGAAATCCAATATTGTTCTCACTATCTTGTTTTGTACCATTTTATTGTTTTGTTTTCTTCAGTGTTCTGTTTTGATTGGTTTTATTCTGTTCTGTTTTGTTGATTTTATGTCTGATGGTATGGGCAGCAATTTTGAAGACAACAAGAGGCATCATGGTAGCCATTCTTGATTTCCTATTATCTTGTTTTGAAGCTCTGTATTACTTTCACTGTTTTGATTGGCTTTATTCTGTATTTTTGTTTGTTTTAGTCTCTTTAAAATAAAATTAAAATAAATAAATAAAACAGGATCAAGAATTCCTGGGTACTTATCACTCAGATTCACCAATTTTTACCAGTTTAACTTTGTTTCAGTGCTTATTTATCCATGTCTGTCTTTACTGACTCTGCCTTTTCTACCTATCTTTTCACCTCTCCATCTACTTATCTGTGCATGTAAATGTACATGTGTTTGTATGGAGAGAGATTTTCCTACCTAATTAGGAAAGCTAACATTAATCCAGTATTATATTATTACCATACTGTCTATATTCACACTTCACCAATCTCCTAATAATGATGCTTATGGTAGTTTTTCCCTATTCTGAGATCCAGTCCAGAATCACATATTGCTTTTAGTGTCATATCTTTTAAGCTCCTTAACTCTGGAAATTTTTTTCAGACTTTCTCTAACTTTGATGATATTAACCTTTTTAAGAATATGGTCCATTTGTTTTTATAGAATAGCCCCCACTTTGGATTCTTTTAAATTTCTTCATTCTTAGATCAAAGTATGTATTTTTGGCAAGAATATTTAATAAATGATGATATGTCCCCAGCCTCTCACATCAGGGAGCACACGGTGACAGTTTTCTCATTAGTGATGTTAACTCCTCACTGAGTTCAAGAGGTGCCATTAGCAAAACAAGATCAATTACTAGTGACAAAGAAAGAAATCAATAAGATTTCAGAGTTGTTTCATATGGGTTTTCATATTTAATACCAAATACACAGCACACGAAATAAGGAGATATATAGATCTTGCTATTCGACAAACTGCCAGGGATTCCAGTGAGAAATGTTACTTATTATACTTTGCCTAATTGGACTGTCTGATCTAACAGAACACCTTTCTTTTATGCATACTATCTGAAAAACACTTTACATGTATTATTCCTAAGTTTTACAACGGGCATGAAGGATTTTAATTTTAAACCCATTTTGAAAAATAAGAAACATAAGGAAACAAGCAGAAGAACTTAGTGATTTTCTAGGGAGTTCATAAACAGTAAATAAAAGACAAAATTTGAATCAGAATTTACCTGGCTCTCACACTCTTGCGGTTACAACACAGCATATGGTAATTCTCTCTCTCTGTCTCTTTTTTTTTTTTTTTTGTACTGGGAATGGAACCCACGACCTTGAGCTTGCCAGGCAGACAATGCAGCTGAGCTATATCCCTGGCCTTGGCAATTCTTTTAAATGAAAAAAAAAAATCATTTTCTCTGTGCTAGCCCAAACTAAATGTGAATGTTGTTTAACTTTCTGCATATAAAAAGGAAATTAATTTTTGAGGGGAATTCTTATAAAATTATAATAGCTAATTTCATGAGAATAGGTTATACTAGGCAGTGAAAGAGTGGACACCCGGTTTCAGCAGACATTTTTTCCACGTTCTACCATGTAGCCTTATCTTCATATTATTATTATTACTATAACACATTAATTGTACAAGTCAATGGAATTCAGGGTGACACTTCCATACATGCATATATCATGCGTTGACCAAGTCTACCCCTCCTTCTACTTTCTTCCCTCAGCCCGACCCCTGCGTAGTCCCTAGTACTCCTGCTTCTATTTTTAGGCTTTTAGATTTTGCTTTATTTTGGGGTTTGGATTTCCACATGAGAGAGAAAACATATTTCTCTTTCTGTGTCTGACTTATCTCTCTTAATATGCTCCCCAGTTCCATCCACTGTCCTGCAAAGGACAGAATTCTACTCTTCCTTAGCATTGACCAGCACTCCATCGTATATGTTTAGTTCCAATGATTAGGACAAAATTCCAGACACCTGCAATTTAAAGGACAGGTTTACTTTGGCTTCCGAGTTCAGCAGATTCCGTCCAAGGTTGCTTGGCTCCAAGACAGAAGCGGCGTGGTGCGAGGTGGTGGAAGGGCATGGTGGAGAAAGCTGTTCAGCCCAGGGCAGCCAGGCTGGGGTGGGAGGGACCAGGCGGGGCAACAACACACCCTTCCAGGTCATCTGCCAGTGACTCATGGCCCCCAACAGCACATTCATCTATGAACTCACCAGTGGATTAACCCACTGATGAGTTACAGCTCGCCCCTGACCCAGTCGCCTTCCCGAAGCCCCCACTCTGAACTCATGAGACTTCTGGGAGATATTTTGGGCCTCAGCCATGGCAGTGTGTATCTACTCTGGTTCTACAAAGTCCATCGTCTGTCCACTGAGGCCTGGCTGATTCCATGGATCCCCATCTTTCTTTCTGGGCATTTCGGTCTCTGGATCTCCCTCTGTCTTATTCTGGCCACCTTCCTTTCCAAATACTCCTCTGCCTCTTCAGTGTTTCTTTCTTTCTATCACAGGATCATAGCTAATTGGGACTTGTGCCCTAAAGATAGTCTTAAAGGATCCGTCACGAGCCCTATCTCAGCTAGTGCTTCCGTTAGTATTCCAGGTGGAGATAATTAAAAGTAACCCCAGATTAGGGAAAGTGGTTACAGCCTAGGAAAGTTCCACTAAAATTAAAATGTCTGACAAGGTAGAATGGCTAAGAACAGAAGACTCTTTGTGTGATACTACTAGTGAAATTAGTTCGGGGAAGTAAAACCATCTGTTCAAACACAAGGTGACACAGGATGTAATTTATTCAAATATATTAGGAAAGAATAGAGAGTTAGAACAATTCCAGTTCTAAATGTGAGTCAAGAAAAGTAGCACATTAAAAATAAGAGCACATTAAAAATAAGAACTTGAGAGGCTGAGGCAGGAAGATTGCTGTAAATTCAAGGCTAACTTGCATTATAGAGTGAGTTCAAGGCCAGCCTGAACTACAAAGTGAAACCCTGTCTCAGAAAAACAAATAAAACAAATAAAAATAAGGGATTGGGGATTTAGCTCAGTGGCATAAGCGCCTGCCTGGCAAGTGCAAGGTCATGAGTTCCATCCCTGGTACCAAAATAAAACAAAATAAGTGTAGTATTGTGTATGAACAGTTCTAGGCTTTACCTAGGTCATTGTTACAGCAATGATTTATGTAGACTTATCATGTTTAAACATATATGCATTTGCCCAGCGTAACAGTGCACACCTTTAATCATAGCCAGTCAGGAAGCTGAGGCAGGAGAATGGCAAGTTTGAAGCCAACCTGGGCAATTCAGTGAAACTTTGACTCTAAATAAAATAAAAGAACCGGGGATGAAGCTCAGCATACCCTGGGTTCAATTCCCAGTCATGAGGAAAATAAAAGCATTTAAAAGTGAGCGTGTCCACACACTCATGTAATCCCAGTACTCAGGGAGGCTAAGGCGGAAGAATCACAAATTTGAGCCTGGCCTGGATAACTTAGTGACTTAGGAAGACTCTGTCTCAAAATTAAAAGTAAAAATAAAAGGTCTGGGAATGTTGCTCAGTGCAAAGGTTGGTACTGCCCCCAATAATGTTTTTATTCCTTAATCAGTAGAGTCTTATTTTTAAAAGTAAATCCTACTGGAGCAAAAAAGACTTTGAAATCATTCAAATCTAACCAAAAAAAATATTTCATCACATAATTGCTTTGTTCCGATCTTTATACCTAATAAGTAGTTTTGTCTCAAAGGGATTGGAGAGAGAGAGAGAATAATCTGCAGCCCCTGAGGTTTCCTGGTGGCCAGCGGGGGTGGGCATTGAAGTGGGTTCCTGTCACTGCAAGGCCACCGTGGGCATGTGACCTCTTGGTCAGGCACTTTGCATGGCAGCAATCATTCCACAGAGCAGCAAATGCAAGGCTGAACTTCCTGGTTATAGATAGGACAAACTGAAAGAGACTGGCTACTTACAGAGGGGATTTGTGAAATCACCACCCTGGGAGAGTAACTCTCTGCCAGGGAATATTCTCTGTTAGAAAGAAGCCATGTGGACCATGGATCTGATTGGCCAAGAATGGAGAAAGAGGAGAGGACACGCTTGGCTCTGAATGAAAGTCAAAAATGTCTTTTAGAAATTAAAGTCTGAGTTAAGCATTTCTTTCAGCCCAAAAATAAAGGAGATGCTATCTCGTTACACAAGATTTATTCTGCAAGAGACCTAGTAAACAAACCATCTTGAGAACCTTCCAGTTCAGGCTTTCAGATCTGATTTATTTTCACAGGGCCACTTCTCACAATTGTCCTAGGTAACAGGAGTACTTACACCTGTTCTTGGAACAGAGAAGCCCAATCTGTGGAACTTCACACTCCTGACATACACCTTTGTGGGTTCTCTGACCTCTCATGTTGTCCTTATAAGACAGAAAATGGGGGCATTGGGAGACATATGAGTGGGAAGCCCCGGAAAGCACAAGAACTTTTTTGCTCATTTCATTTGCTCATTTCGTTTGCTGATGATCCAGCAATACCCTTCTCAGTACAAAGAGTTAACAATTATTGTCAAGGCTTCTTATTGTTTACTACTAATACGTAAATGCCTATAACACATGAAGCAAATAATTCAAACCATCCAAAAATTTCACCACATCCTCCTTTGAAAACACATTCATAGCACCCTCGCTCAGTTTGCACAGATGTAAAATCACTGTGCTGTAGGTCGCAGGACTCATGCGATCATCTGTGAAGTCTCCTGCAGTTCTGAAAGGTGTTTCTACGTCTCTCCAGGCGAGTGGTGCTGCTTGTGGACCTTGGATTCCAGTCCTGGCTCTGAACTGTCTCACTAAAGCTGTTGGGGGAGGCTACCTTCACCCCACTGGCATCAGCTTCTGCATATAATTGCATCGTCGTGGTCTTCACCACGCGCAGTTGATTGACCCAGTTGCTCACAAGTCTGTTGCTTGTGTGGGAGATGCTGTGAATGGGATCTGAGAAGACACTGTACCTATGAAGAACGTGCAGCATAATGCCTCATAGTAATGTGTGTCATTAATATCAACACTGCCTTTATCAGGGCTGGGGATTTAGCTCAGCTGTGTAAGTGCCTGCCTGGCAAGTGCAAGGCCGAGAGTTCGATCCCTGGTACCAATAATAATGATGATGATGATGATAATAACAATGTCTTCACTGATGTCAACGATAGTAATCTCATCCTCTCTGCTATCTTTGGAGAGGCTCCTGACCCCCTTTACATGGATGTCACACAATTTCCCATGACAATAAGGAACAGAAGTTGAGGAAATTATTAGCTTTATGCATAAGAGTCTGATATAGGACTTGCATGGCAACATATTACTTCTCACTGTCTATTACCCATTATGATCTGAACCATCTGGCATGGATGTCAGCTGTCTGGTGCCCAAAGACATGGGTCAAAATAAATATATATGAACTTGACCAGAAATACCTGCTTTGGTCACATATGCAAATGCTAGATCAAACAGCCAGACAAAGGTTTATGTGAGTTTGAAACATTTTCTGGATATTTTAATCTCTTATCCATTATTTTAATAATCGCTATTATAAAATATTCTTCACAAATTAGACTTGATTTTCTTGCAGTATTTTTCTTTTTATCTGCATACCTTCACCTCACTCTAGGTTAAAATTAACTATGAAAACAACAGCAGGATTCAGAGTTCTGTAAGCATGCATCTGCCAGGCACAGTTGCACATGCCTGTAATACTAGTACTTGGGAGGCAGGAGGATCTCTGGGATTTCAAGGCCAGCCTGGGCTACAAAGTGAGTTCAAGGCCAGATAGAACTGCATAATGAAACACTGTCTCAAAAAGACAAAAAAATTAACAAGTATACATCTTAAAGAATGAATTAACAACTATAACTTTTCCAAGTGGATATGCACATCATGTATCATTATTTAAGAACTACCTGTTTAAAATAAGACATTCACAAAGATACAAAGGCATGCACAGAACAAACATGTACATCCTGATGTCAGTAAGTATGAGCTGAATTAATAAATGCAGATCCCAGAGGCTTTGAGTCTTAGCATGTGTTTCACTCAAAGTCTCCCCCATTGTTTACTAAGGCGAATACTCTAAGAGGTACAGCAATTGTTGAACTGATCCCTGTTCACATTATTATCATTCTAAAATTACCAGATTAGTCTACATTTTTTCACCCTTTGTCTGAATTACTTTTCTCTCATTGCTGAGACAAAATACCCAACCTCCAAAGTTAAGGAGGAAGGGTTTACTTAGCTCACAGTTTGTAGTGGTTTCAATCTTCCTGAATTCATCACAGCAAACATTACATCCTGTAGTCCCATGTCAAGCATCTGTGGCAAGATATGACCTCTGCCCCTACAGCACTTCCAATGGTCATAGCTCTCATAATGTCTTTCTTGGGCCCACTCTCCTCCCTCCTTGCAGTTTTCTCAGACAATCCACGTTTCTGGCTTCTCCACACTTCTTGGGTCTCCACTGTACCTTTGGATTTATACTCACAGCTTCACACACCTCTCCAGGGCACACTGCCTGTCCTCCTGGGCCTTCTTCTGAAATCTTCCTGACCCTACAACTCTTCTGCATGCACCTAAAACCAGTGCCATGTGGATGATGCCAGGGTCTGCTGTTGCCTGGAGCATTAACCAGGCTTCCCTCTCTATTGGCTGTGGGAGTCGAGTTCCTGGATCACTGAGGACTCTAAATACAATTCCAAGGAACAAATTCTATAGGCCACTACCATTCTGGAACACAGAGTTCTGCAGCTTTGTTCTCAAAGCAAAGTTTTCATTTTTGCAGTTTTAAAGCTGCATAGGGTGGGATGCTACTGCTTCTTGTGATGGTCTTAGGCCATTTTTCTATCCTGCTGTTTCTTCTCAGCAATCAAGATCTCCTCTGCTCTACTTTTGCAGTCCACAGCTTTATTGGAGCTTCCATTCTGGCCACACTCATTTTAAAGCATTCTGCCAGCCTCTTTGCTCTTGACTCTCAACATTGATCTGGCTAAAAGCCCCTAACAGCAGCCTCAACCTCACAACCTCAACCTAGCCACAACCTCAGCAGTAGACTGCTTTGAAACTTCTGCCAGATTAATTAGTCTGCCATCCTTAGTCTCAGTCTCAGGCAAAGTCTCTAGACACAAGCAAAATGCAGACAAACTTTTTGCCAAGCTATAACACACATCATCTGGACTCCAACAACCAATGTAGTCCTTCTTCCCATCAAAAACCTCCAGAGCCTGGTCTTTACCAGTCTTCTGAGCTCTGACTAGAACCTCTGATACAGAACAACACAAGGCATTCCAGCTGTACTTTTTCAGCCAGCATCTCTGAATCATTACAAACTGTTCCCACAAGCCATTCCCAAAGGCTCTTGAACCACATGGTTAGGTATAGTCGCAGCAACAACCCCATTCCTGGTACCAAATTCCATTTTGATTGCCTTTCACTTATTGCTGAGACAAAATACCCAATGCCCAAAGTTAAGGAAGGAAAGGTTTATTTAGCTTACATCTTGTAGAGGTTCAGTCCATATTTAGCTGGGTCCAAGACAGAGTAAAACATGGCAGAAGGGCAACCATTCATGGCAGCAGAAGACAATAGAAGGCAGAGAGAGAGAAAGAGATAAACAGAGACAGAGAGAGAGAGACAGAAGGCAAAGAGAGAAGGCAAGAGAGAGAGAGACAGACAGAGACCTCTTTCTACCCCTTTTATCTTATCCAGACTGCAGTCACCCACCCTTATCCCTGGCCCCCTTAATCCTAGCATTGAACCATGAATCATTCACAAACTCTGGATTTGGCTATCTCAAAAAAAAAAAAAAAGCCTCTTTAAAAAATGCTTGACGTTTTAGAGGGACATCTAGACACAAACCATAACAACCTTCACAGAAATCTGTTTAACATGATGCTCTCAAACTGTTGACAAAAGCCTACATTGAAATGACCATGTAAGAAATAATTCAACATCCTTCATAAGGTTGCAACATGATTATACTTTCATTTATTTGAAGCATGTCATTATAAGATCTGTGTGGTAGGTTTTATTCAAGTTCAGTGCTAGACAATACAGTATTCATTTATTTGCTCGAAAAATGTTTCATTGTAGTTCCTTAATTATATATCCCTTTACCAACAAATCCAGAGTTATGTTTTCTATTTGATTTTAACATGTTTTTATGCTTAAGTTTTCAAGTGAATCATTCCCTATACTCTTTGTTCCCACCGATCTATTCATAAAGTGGCTTTTATTCTTCTTCTTTGTTTTCTTTCTTACTACTGAGCATCACAGCAAGGGCCTTTACACTGAGCATCATCCTCAGCCCACCTCTTTCATTTTTATTTTGAGACAAAATCTCATTAAGTCACCAAGTTGCCCAGCGACTTGAACTTGCAGTCCTCCTGTCTCAGTCACCCAGAATGTTGGGTTGACAGGCCTGTGTAAATCTGACATATCTCTGGGTGTAGTCTCTAAAGTGTTTATCTACCTGTGGTCTGTGAGCTGAATATCAACTGAGTATTCAAATTCATCCTGAAATATGAAGGTTGTCAGTCCGGTGGCTGGGTAAATGCATACAAGTCCACTTGAGACCCTTGAGAAAAACCCTAAGGAAGAACACTGTGTTGGAGCCTTCTCCTTGCCTCAGCCTCAGTGCTACGTATGTGTGTAGAGAGCTTAGCTCTGGAAGCCATGGGAATTGGGGCTCCCATGCACCCACACATAGCCATTCCAGTGGGAATCCTGGATTCTAACTCAAAGTCAGATCTTCCTCCAGGTACCATTACTTGTAAACTCTGAGTTTTCTCATTACAAGGAAGACAATATCAAGCATTAAAATCAATGGTGGAAACTACATGCAAGGACAAAAATAAGGATGTTTCCCGAGTGCTGCTCTCTATGAAATATATGAGGTCAGTTCCCAGGGCACCAGGGAAGAAGCCCAGCTCTAAAATTAATATTCTAGAACTGTGTGATCATTTCATGAAAATTGAGAAGGAATGATTGAGTGACAGAAAATGAATGGATTACTTCCTTTTTGGCTTTCTGTTCAGGAACCCATGCTATTTAAGCAGTTCTATTCTTGCAAGAGGAAGTTAGTCACACTTCCAACTTAGAAAATATTTAAAACAGGCACATGGGCTGAGAGAAACATGCCCCTGGGAGGTTACCTGAGAATCTGAGATCAATCCATTCCGTGATGCTAGTCACGGACTAGCATCAACTTAGCTCACAGAAACAATTTATCCAGCCCATGCAGTATTTGCAAAAATTTGTAGTCAACATTAGCTGGGCCTCCTGGCACACATCTGCAATCCCAGCACTCTGGGAGGCTGAAGCAGAGGATATAGTGCAAATCTTAGTGAGACTTTATATCAAAAAATTTTTTTTTAATTTTTTAAAAAGGACTAGGGATATAACTCAGTGTGAAGGTCCTAGGTCCAACCTCCAGTATCAAGAAAATAATTAAAATGTCAGAGAGATTGCCAACATTTAAAAATAGAAATTTCAACCCTAGAGTACTTCAGGGTTACTCTGGAGGCTGAGCCAGGAGAATTGCAAGTTCAAGGTCAGCAAACAACGCTGTCTCAAAGACTGTAAAGGAGAGGGGCAGGGGTGTATCTCAGCACTCCCTGCAATCACTCCTCAGTATGAGTGAGAGAGGGAGGGGAAGAAGTGAGGGATGGAGGCAGGAGCGGTGAGAGAGCGCAGGAAAGGCCTGGCAATGCTGTGCCAGTATCCACATGCCACATCTGCTGGTGATGAGAAATCACTGCTGCTCTGTGGAGTTAGGGACAGGGGTCCAGTGATCAAAGCCCCGGCCCCCACGGGTACCCCATCACCTCACAGCTGGCTCCTACAGTCATCTGCATTGTGACTCCTACAAATACCGGAAGATGGGTCGGATCTGCAGAGAACTGAATGCCAGGTGAATCATGGGCTGCCATCTGAATGTCAATATGGCCTTTACTGATTTCACTTGTTGGCTGTCACCAGCCTGCAGCTAGGGATGCCACAAGACAGATGCCACAAAACAGCCTTTAAAGTTGTGCGTTTGGCGATAGTGAGTGTGGACCAGGGGACTGTATTAAACTGATTTCTTTGTACATGTTTGACATCTTTCGTAATAAAAAGCTTAAAAACTTCATAGGCATTGTTGCATTTACTTAAAAGGTTGTAAAACTGGGTTTTTAAAAAAATCACCTATCATTCATCTGAATATGTTTTAACATTAGCCAAGGTTGCAGGAGTTTCTCAAATTAGAGAAGGGACTAATTTACAACCCCAGCATGCAACTATTCTTTTTTAAAAAACTGTTTCATTGACATAAAATTCATATTCCGTGAAATGCACATTTTAAAAGCAGATTCTCCTGTGGTCTAGTATTTCCAGAGTTGTGCAGTCCTCA
This sequence comes from Hydrochoerus hydrochaeris, assembly GCA_004027455.1. Taxonomy (NCBI): domain Eukaryota; kingdom Metazoa; phylum Chordata; class Mammalia; order Rodentia; family Hydrochaeridae; genus Hydrochoerus; species Hydrochoerus hydrochaeris. The sequence continues at coordinate 156,861 of PVLA01002720.1, read as the reverse complement.
GCACAACCTAATTTCAGAACTTTCCATCACAAACCCATGTCCATTAGCAGCCCAGCATGTAACGCGCTTGCAGTCTCTACTCTGCAGTCAGGGCTCTCTTTCTTCATGGAATTACAAGTGAGGCCTGCAGACACTTGTTTAATTTAAGCATCTCGCTTATCTACCAGAAGAATAAGAAGACCTTGCTGGTGAAAGTTCCTTTTTCTCATCACTTTATCACATCCACAGTATACAAATAATCACCTTCTATTATAGCAGACTGCAAAAGTGTCCCCAAGCAAAGGGGTCCTGAGATAGTACTGTGTCTCCACTCTCTGGTGTTGGGGGTGGCTGTGTGTCTTGCTCAGGCTGATGGACTGTCAGAAGACATGACATTCGGTCCGAGCCAAACTCTGAGACATTCACTGAAACTTCCCGTGACCTCTCTTGTTTTCATTTGGTCGATCTTAATTTACCTGTGAATATGATCACAAGTGGCAGCCTGTTTATTTAGCTGCCTGTTTGGATGCTGGTGTGGGGGAGGGTGTTTGTTGGGATTTTCTTGCTGAAAATGAAGGAAGTCATAGTTTTATTCTGGGTCTACTTCCTGTTTACAGACTGAAGATGGAATGGTCATTATGGCAGGGAAACAGCTTATATATTCTTTTCCTTCCAGTCTTTCACGAACAGGATACAGCAAAGAGAAATTCTTGCTTAGTCCTGAGATATTTGAACATTTATGTATGAACAACTGTAAGAAAAAATGAATTTCAGGATAAATTGGTAGAGCATTTGTGGAAGAAAACTTGGTGGCATCTTTTAAAATAATAAAAATTCAAGGACTCTATTGGCTCAAGAATACATTATAAAGCAGAATTTCCTTAGTACTTCATTATCTCGTACATAGCTCATTGTACTTGAAAATTCTGGAAATAATTTGAGGCCAAAAGGAAAGGTTCTCCAGAGGAGATTTCTGTTTATTTCTAGGTCCTGGGAGGTTCTTCCAATTGGAGACCATCTTAACCGCAGCACAAGGTCTGATGGTTCCTGAAATCATCTACTCATCCAAACTCACATGCTATACTGAGTCTGGTTTATCTCGACCCCTAAGGCATGTTCTTCTAGAGTCCAAATTGCCTTCCAGACTCTCTGCCATGTTGGCCAGGCACTTTGATTTCCATGGCCCTTGTCCCTCAAGGCTACCAAAATGAGAGCTGAAATTAGGCAGGGATCCATATGTGCCTCTAACAACGGCTTTTGCAATAACTGCTCTGGGCCCTTGATTCCTCTTCCCTTCTGTGCTTTTAAATCGTTCTTTATGTTCCCCAGGATTTTTAGTTAGGCTTGGTTCAAATACCCCAGCCTACCATTGTTTAGCACAGTACTGCCTTTGCAATATGAAACCTACCGTTTTTTTTTTTTTTTGCTTATTTGCTTTTTCTAAATGTTTTGCACGTAAAGGTACTGCTGTTGGAATAAGGAAAAAATATGAGCTATAAAAGCTAGAATGCTAAAACAATGATTTATAACTTCAAAATATACTCTCCATCCTTTACACCTTTCTTACAAATTGATTGTAAGCTAGACTTGAGTAATCGTTTATACTTTTTATTTAAAAATGAGACCATCTTCCACCATCATTGCTCATATTGTGAGATATTATTGCCCTGGAAAATCCTTCAACATTTCTGAGTATTATCATATCCATGTTGTGAATAGTTTAGGTACATTTTATTAACAGTTTTTATCTCTTTTATTAACAAATATTCTTCTTACTGTTTGAAAAACTACTCATTATTTGTACTGCTTGTTATATTAATTTATACAAGTATTTACTTATCATTAGAATGATATGATGCTATTAATAGCTGAGGTTATTATCTTTTTCATGAATGTGTTTTGTGTACTCTGCTATTAAACTCGAGACTTATACCTTTGCAATCTAAATAGATCTCACTCAATATTTTTGGCAAGTTTTTGGTTGTTGTGTTGTGTTTTGTTTTGAGACAAGGTCTTCCTATGTAGCCCAGGCTGACCTTGAACTCACTATATAGCTCAGGCTGGCCTCACATTTTAGGCAAACTTTCTACCTCAGCCTCTAAAGAGCTGGGGTCATAAGCACGCACCACCACACATAAGTGGTATGTTGTTTTTAAGGTTGTGAGAAAGTTTATGTTAATTTTTCTGGCATAAAATCAGGTTTTTTGGTAAGTTGCAACAATCAGGGACTGAGAGAGACATTGCTACCAGGTGGTTATGCCTTCTTGTATGTTTTCTGTGTTTTGCATGAGTTAGACATGATGGACTGCAGAACTGATTGGCATGGAGCTAAGATTCTTCAGGCTTTGCCGAGTCTGAAGACCCATGCGTGTGCTGCTTGCATTTTCTAGACACTGTGACACCTCCAGGATTGTGAGCTAGGACATGAGAGGAAACTCAGCTGATGGAACTTCCCACTCATAGCTCTGGGAAAGAGACTGGCAGGAGGAGTTTAAATTAGGAGTTAGGATGGAAACGAGGATAGATCACTAGGCTGATTCTATGTGCATAGACACACTGAAACATGCACATTCCAGGGATACTGTTCACTCAACGCGATCTTTTAAGGGAACATGAATGAGACGATGAGTAAGGTTTCCATCAGGTGACCACAGGAAAACATTCAACATGTGTTGTTTATTCGATAGGATAGCTCTTTGAAATAGTCACATATTATTTTCCTCCCTTTGTTTTCCCCTTTGCTCCTCTGTTTCCCCAGATGAAAAGAGACAGGCAGTGCTGTCTTAGGGAAGAGATTAAACATGGTTGAAAGCAGGTAAAGCGTGCAAGTTTTCTGACTTTTTATTTCCAAAAGTTCAAGAGAGGTCGAGAAGATTGAAGTACAGGGGACTACAGCTGTAGACATGAGTAAGGGCTTCCTCAAGACAAAAGCATAATCTCCTCACCTGGGGACAAAGGATGGAAGATCTTCAAGCAGGAGAAGGGGGGACTGGTTCCTGAGCAGAGGCTGAGATGCTGCTAAAGGAATAACTACAGGGTCTGTTGGGGCAAACAGGTCCCCAGGCAAGGTCGCAGTCATTTCCAGACTACAGGCTCCTCCAGCAACCACAGCAAAGTTCCCACGCTTCTAGGGTATTGTGTGAGCAAAGCATCTTTAGACCTCAGGGAGCCAGTGCTGTGGTAGTTACATATTTCTATGTGATCTATGCACCTCTCCTGAACTTAGTGCAAACAACATGTTTATTACCTTAGGTAGTTCTGAGGGTTCAGGAGCAGTTTTGCTGGTTAGTTCTGGCTCAGCCTGAGTCTTCTAAACTTGAGTCAAACTATGAGCTGTGACTGGTGATCTGAGGGTTTGACCAGGGCTAGCAGGTCCACTTCTAAGGTGGCACGGTCACATAGCTGGCACATGGGCGCTGGCTGCAGGCAGGGGCCTCATTTCCTGCTGGCTGGGAACCTTTCCACAGGGCCGCCCGAGTGTCCTCATGAGTGGCAGCTGGTTTCAACCAAGTGAGAAGGAAACAGTTCAGAAGTGATGACGACTTTTGATCTAGCCTCAAAAGTGGCATCTCATCTCATCCCCTGAATTCTGTGTGTCACCTAGAGCAAGCTTGGTCCCATGTGGAAGGAGTCTACAGAAGGTGACACAAATATCAGAAGGTGAGGACGACTGGGTGTGGCTGGGAAGCTGGCCACACACACAACAGCTAGGGTTGTCATTGTACCAGCCTTACTGCATGACTAGCTAAACACTGTGCTAATCCATGACAGTTGGTGGTCCATGACATCAGATCCTCGAATAACCAGGGAGGATGGAAGGCTTACTGGGTAGGGGTGCTCTTAGACTTCCTGTCAGTCTGGTGGGAATGGAGACACAAGGTAGAATTCATACCATCATAGAAAGTAAAGAAACAAGTTATTTCTTACACACTTCAGTTTATGAATAATAATACTTGCTACTATCATCATTTTACAAATATGGGAACAGTTATACTTCTGTATTTTTTTTTCCAACAGCTCAAGTTGTCTACAGTTTCACTAAGTCAGCAATTCTCAACCTTGAAAATATAGGAGAATTGACTGAGAAGAGTTAGTTTCTGATTTCATTATTTTGGAACAGGGTCTGGTCATCAGTATTTTTTAAAGACCCATAAATGACTCTAATCTATAACCAAAGTTGAGACCCAATGCTTCATGCAAATCCAAGGGCTTTTTTATTTTTGGTACCAGAAATCGAACTCACGACTTTGCACTTGCCAGGCAGGCGCTGTGCCACTGAGCTAAAATCCCCGACACCCAAGGCCTTCTTTCTATTTTAAAATGTCTATGATTTAATCAGGAGTTCATTATACAGGAAACTATTTCTCCCTACTAACTGCTTGAGGAGTTGCCAGGATGAGTTCTTAGTAATATTCTACTGGACTATAATACAAAAGCTAAAGTTTACGAAAAGACATGGGAGATCTCAGCCGCCTCTGTTCCCTGTAACATTGTCAGTGCCACTCGGCTTCTTATCCCTAACATCTTCAGCAAAGGTCAGTATTTAAGCCCAGCCCATCGATTATAATCACACACACTCACACACACACACTCACTCACACATTCCTCCATGCTTCCTCCTTTTTACTGTATGTTACTTGACTTTAGGGAACCTGATACCTTAAAACTACATTTACTGCCCTAGACTTGGAGACATAACCAATCTACAGTTCTTTACTTCTCTAACAATTTCCTGTTATTGTCCTTTTTCAACTGCTCTTTTTAAAAATTAATTTTATTGGTAAATTTTAGGTATATGCATTTATCACATTCACCATATGCTGTTTGTACCTGTACATGATATATCTTGATTCTTTTTTCTCATGTCTCCTCCCCTTTCTTCAACCCCTTTTCCTCTCTTTATTTACAAAAGCTTTGTTTCCATTTATTCCTGCTAGTCTTTTTGTTTTCTTGTCCTTTCTGTCCTTTCCCCTTCTCCCTTATTCCCCTTCTCATTTGAACACTGTCTTCCCATTTCTCAATTTCTGTTACACATTTTGGTCCTTATTTATGCGTTCAGTGAGAAGAGAAGCAATGTGGTGCTTACACATGCTCTGTGTCAAATTGATTCCACTTAAGGTCTCAAGCTTACCCTTCTTCATGGCTGAGTAATACTCCACTGTATTACAAAAATGCATCTTCTTTATCTGTTCATCAATCAATGGGTATTTGGGCTATTTCCAAGATTTAGCTATTACAAACTGTGCCATTATAAACATGAGTGTTGTATCAGTCAGTATTTTGCTACAGAAACAGATACAACACAAGATATAAAAATGGATAAGAAATTACAAGATTGGCTTATGGTGGTCAGCCAGAGTTGGACGAGGAAGTGTGCAGAGGGCGTCTGCATGATGGAGATTGAAGGGTCCAGCCCAAGGGCTGGAGCTCACTGCAGTGTGCTGTGCAAGTCTGCATGGGGAGAAGAGTGGGTCTGCGATGGAATGCTGGAGAATCCATGCCAGAGGGCTGAAGAGTTCCAGATGGAAGCTGCACAATCTGCGCCAGAAGCCAAGAAATGACGCCCAAGCTGAAGGTGAAGACTGGAGCTCCTCCAAGGAGCAGCAGTCAGTCCTTCCTTGTTTCCCTTTTATGGCGTACGGGCTACTCATACAATAGTCCTTTGTGTTTTTACCATCTCCATGCTCTCCTCTTGTACAGGCTGAAGATGTTTACAAAGTAAGGACCCTAGTCTCCTGCTAAGTCACTTAAACTTCTAAACTCAATTTGAGGCAATGAAAAACACCCCGGAGCAGTAAAGCCATGTCTTCTACACCCCAAGATGCAGAGCCACGGATTAATTAAGCTGCTAGACTTCTCCAGTTGATACACTGTATCAACCATTACAGGTGTGCCTATGTAGTTGTGGTAGAATGCTTTTAATTTTTCTGGAAGATACCAAGAAGGGGAATAGCAGTCAAATAGAATGGAACCTCTAGTCTTAGTTTTTTGAGGAATCTCCACACTTATTTCCACAGTGGTTGCACAGTCTACATTCCCACCAACAGTGGAGAAGGGTTCTTTTTCCCCAGAGCCCTGCCAACACTTGTTACTGATTTCTTGATGCTAGCCATTCTTTTTGGAGTGAGATGGAAACTCAGCATTGATTTAATTTGTATATCTCAAATGATGTTGAACAGTTTATCATATATTTATTTGCCATTTTTACTTCTTCATCAGAGAAGTGTCTATTTCAGATGGACATTTTTTAGTTAGATCTTTACATTTGGGGAAACTGATTTTTTTGTTTGAGTTCTAGATAGTAGGTAGATTTCTAGATAGTAATCCTTTGAGGAACAGCTGGCAGAAATATTTCCCCACATTATGGGTTTTATCTTCATTATGTTAATGGTTTCTTGCTATGTAGAAGCTTTTTAATAAGGTGAGGTCTCAGTTTCAACTGTACCTTTTTAAATGGCTATGGTCATCAATTTTATCTTCTGTTTTTTTAGCCCAATAGAGAGAGATAAGGTGTATTGTTTGGGATGATAAAACAAAAAAACAGAAATGGGTGGTGGTGATAGCTGTACTATAATGTGAATAACTTAGTGTCACTGAACTGTGTATTCTTAAGTGGTTAAAATGGTAAATTTTACATTAGGTATATTTCATCACAATAAAAAACTAATAAATCATACCTAAAGTTCCAGTGTGATTTTATATTTTTATCTCATTCACTATTCCATGAAAAATTTTTATGTTATCACATAAATACTACAAAGCTGAGATTTCTTTTAGCATCTCAATTATGTAGCCTATAGTTAAATTTAAGTAATTGGTGTTGTTAAAGAGCTACACAAACCTAAAACTGGTAGGGAAAGTTTCATTTCTAAGATTCACTATGAAAAAAAAATTTTTTTTTTTTGGCAGAGTTTCAGTACATGGTTCAGGCTGGCCTTGAACTCACTTTGTAGTCCAGGCTGGCCTTGAACTCATGGCAATCCTGTTGCCTCAGCCTTCGGAGTGTTGGCATTACAGGCATGCACCAACACACCTAGCATTATGCAAAAATATTTTAATGCCCATAGAATTCCAGAAGGCCTCTTAGGTGCACATTATTTTTCATTCAGTGAAATCATTAGAATGAATATCTTATCTTGCAAGTGAGTGTCATATTTTAAGATGCCCAATTGATAGACATATTTAAGTTCATTCAGTAGTTAAAAATTTGTTAAAATACATTAATAAATACTATCACTTATATAAGCAGTTCGTAGTTTACATTATTTAAAAGTATTGAGAATAGTTTAAGCTTTTAAAGGTATATATTTCCTTCAAAAATTACCTATGTAATTTATCAAGGCAATTATTAATTACTCCTTCATTATCCATTCATTTAATGTTCCATTATTTCAAGTCTGGTGAATTATGCGCTTATGTATTTTTTCATTTCCCTTTTCAGTTTAATGTTTTTTCAGTAGATTCCAATTTGCTGTCTGTCTTTCTGCAGTTCTCCCTAATTAAACTTCATGTTGCATGTTACATAAACACTTTCAAGTATAATCATAACATGTCCTAAATCCAGTATCATTTGTTACATGACACTAGACAGGGGGTTTTACTTTTAATGAGGAATTCGTGGGAAAATATTAATCATGCGATGCTTTTAACAGTTAAACTTCTCAGCTGGGGACTTGTGTGTGTAAGGGAGATATGTACGATTTCCAGCAAAGCCCTTACGCTTCCCTTTTATTCATCTTTATCAACCTCCAAGACTTTACTACTCAAGTCCTACACTGTTTCCTCATTTTTAAAAAAAGCAAACAGGAGTTATCAAATTTTATTCAACTCAATTTCTCTTTGCTTTCCAAGTGAAATTCTGAAATCACAAATGTATTCCATACTTACCTGTTCCTTCCAGTTTTGGGAAAGTTATATTCCCAAGCTGCCGTCTTATTTCTTGGCTTGGTTCCCTTCTATCTTTTCCTAGGCTTGCTAAGAGTGTGTTTTTCTCCTTTATCTCGGTCTTTCCCTCTTACCTGACTTCACAAATGCTGAGGACGTCCATGGGCTGTCTTGTGCCAATCCACAGCAGCCTGACCACGAACACACTCCACCTATCGAGGACCTCCTTTTCCCAAACCTAATAACCTCTTCCTTTACATGCTGTCTCGCCTTTCTGCTACATTTGACCGTTTTCAGTAACCTTTCTTCTTTTTAATATCCTTTCTTCTCCAACTTTTCTCTTTTCTTAGTTTTTTAAAAATTTGAATTTAAGCTGATAGGATGTATAATTAACCACATAAAATGAACATGTTAGTGGTACTTAGTACATTCACTGTATTGAGCAACTACCACCTCTAGCTCATTCTAGAACATTTTCATGACCCCTGAAGGAAACCATGTACCCATTAAGCAGTTCTCCTTCCTCCCAAGCCCTGATAACCACCAATCTGTGTTTCCTCTGTGAAGTTACAGATACTGTATAGGTCTAGCTTCTTTCACTTAGGGTGCGTGCTTGTTTCATGTCTTTTGTTACAATATTTATTGTTTCAGTGCACGTATAACTTTATGTTTAGTGTTGCCTTTAAAAAAAAAAACTAGTAAAAACCATGGAACATAAAATGTATCATCTTAACCATTTTGAAATATTCAGTAGTATTAAATATATAACAAACCGTTGTGTAACAGATCTCCAGATAGTTTTCATCTTATAAAACTGAAAATTGATGCCAAATAAGCCCAGTGGCATTATATTGGTTATTTAGATGTCAGGCATGTACATAGAGTATACTGTCTGTGAATTTAATTTCAGGATAATTAGGGGAGAGTAGAAAATACTCATCACACAAAAGGGACAGTGGCTCTGTTAGACTAGAGTAGCTCAACACCACATACTTGGACCCAGCTCTTCCCTAGATTACTGCTCCCACAGAATCCAGTTGATTACCTCTCTAATTATTTTTCTCTGTGTTCACTCTCTGTGGCTACACTCACCTCTGGCTTTCTACAGTTCTCTGAAAGACACAGCCTGTGTCCACTTCTGAACCTGTCTGCATTTGCTGTCCCTCTGCGGGGGTGCCCCTCAACCAGGAATCCACATGGCTCATTCCCGAAATGCATGTTTTTAAAACTTCAGAGGATGTCTGTGTATGTGTGTGTTTAAGTTTAAATTTCTACCCCTGCACTACTATGGTTTTCTAGAGATTAATACAAAGTACACTACCTGGAGAAATACCACTTATTGTCCTTCCCACAGTAAGGTGGTTGATTCATATTGGTTCCTTAAAGGTTTTGTTGTATTCTTTTCCTCATTAAGAGTATTGACAACTGTAACCTAGAGTTCTTTATAAGCCATACTCATAAGGCACCTGGATTTGTGTCCTATATTGGGTATAATTAGCCTGAATCATAAAGTACTTACATTTGCTTCTGGGTATTAGAGGCAATATATGTGTTCTTTCTTAGTAATAAAAATGGGAAAACATTGTTGATACAAATATACATTGATCCAAGCCCCCTATTAGTGCAGTTTTGTTGCTTGAACTGACCTAAAGTGTCTACCCTTGCACAACCCCTGAATAAAAGCAGATCTGTGGTACAAGTGGGCCTATAGGAAGATGATCAGCTTATTTACGAGAACAACCTACTTTCAAGGACTGTTGAAATCAAATTTCTATTCCTTTGACCAATATTTATTAAGCAGCTGTATGCACAAAGCTGGAAACATAAGGACAGTAAGGGCATAGCTCATATTTTCAAGGACTTTATCATCTAGTATGAACACAGCAAGTAAACAATAAAACGTCAGTCACTAAATTAGCAGTCTTACAGGGGATAGAAGAGACTAGAGGTGGGAGGGCAACGATTATTCCCACTTATGGAACTGGGGCTAAAGCACAAAAGCCTGTAAACAGACAGTAACCCTTGAAATAAATCTGTGCAGTTAAGGATGTAGTTGTGTGGGCCAAATGGGCCACGAGGATGTTCCAGGCATGATGCAGAGTGTGAAACAATCTTCCTGGTCCCCAGAGCCGTTTGGCAGGGACAGACTTCACTGCAGAGTACTGGAGTGACAGGAGGGCCTGGGTGTGGATGGCCGGGAATGTGGACCCAGGGCATTTGGACTTTCTTCTACAGACCGTGGAGAGCCCCTGAAGGCCTGGAGGCAAGGTAACAACATCATTTTGCTTTCACTGTGTGGCTTAGCTAGGTGGAGGTAGAGGCAAACTCCGCTGCAGTGCACATCAGCAGTGTTGCGATCCTGATCTAAGGATGGAGTAACCAAGATGAAGAAGAAGACAAGTCCCCAGGACTTCCTGATAAACTGGGGATGAGGTATAAGAGAAGGAAGGAGTTAGGACAGTAGCTACAATCTCAGATGCTTTTGGAAGTCAGGCAAGGCACGTAAATGAAAGAAAAAGAGTTACAGTGTCTACTGTGGCCACTACATGAAACACATGAACAAAAAAGAATTTGCTTTTCATCACCAGCCACTTGTTCCACAGAACTAGGCCCTGGTGTTACCTCATCTTCTCTTTTTAACATGAAGCTTAAATCCATTTTTTAAAAATGTGAAATCCTTCAAATCTTAAATGTTGACCCAAAAAAATCTTAAAATTACCAAATAAGAACAATATCAATAAATAAACATGGGCTGGGGATTTAGCTCAGCGGCATAAGCACCTGCCTTGCAAGCACACAGTCGTGAGTTCGATCCCTGGTACCGATAAAAATAAATAAATAAATAAATAAACAAGTTAGAGCCTCTGTTCTAGAGTGATTCCTCTTTTTACTATCAGTGATGGGAAATATGGCGCCCACTAAGAGAAAACATCTAAGCATGGGGATATGCTAATTAGCTGCATTATGGAGCTCATTTCACAGTGCATACATATACCACAATACTATTTTGTGTACCTCGAATATGCAGTTTTTACTTAGTAATTCTACCTCAATAAAGCTGAGGGGGCAAAATCATGAGGTTAAAAAAAGTGGGGTGCATTCAGTAAGATAAGAAATAGAGGACAAGAATCAGGTTGGAATAATGCAATAATTGGATTATGAACATACTGAGTTTGAGGTGGCTTGGTTAGGAGGAAGCTACAAACGTAGGTCTGGAACACAAGATTAAATCTGGAACGGAGAACAAAGATCTGGGCAATCAGTAAGTAGATGGTAGATGAAACTTGAAATGAGTTAGTTTTGTCCCTGAAAAATAATACAGAATAAGATGAAAAGGGGCTAAGGGAATAGAACCAGAAAATACTAACATTTAAGAGGCAGCCAAGAAAGAGACTTGGACTTCTGGGAAGATGGTGGAGTGGTGAACAGCAGAGAAATTGACTCTGAGATTCGGTGTCCAGACACTGGAATAAAGAAAGTAGGAAGAGAAGAAGGAGGGAAGTGCCTGAGACCAGGCAAGGATCTGCCTCAAGAATTAAAGACCACAGGGAGAATGAAGAGAGAGAATTCAATGAAGAAGAAGGAGATGGCAGCCAGTACTTTCTCTGATCCCTGACTCACTGCTGGGAGGGTGACTCAAACCTGCAGATATATGGTGACTACTGGTAACCCACAGAGAAACTCTTCAGTGGAATGGAGTGTTGAATGCAGCAGTCTACAGTGGCTGGTGAGTTACTCAGGTCCAGAAGTCCCCTAGAAGAGATTGACTGGCCGGTAGCCAATGTGGACAGCAGCCAATTGAGCCTGGAATTCAGACAATCTGGGGGCTGGGTCTAGCTAGCAGCTCCAAGTATCAAGATGAGACCCAAGTAAGCTCAAGTTGGCAGGAGGCACACAGAGTGTTGCAGTGTAAACAAATCAGATTCTAGCCTGGTAGCCAGAAACCAGCCTGAACTTCAGCAGAACTAAAGGTGCCAGCTTGCTGGGATCACCTACTAACAGGCTGTAAATCTGTGGCTGGCTTTCTGGGATTAATCCACATGGATCTGGACTCTGTCTGTCCACTTGGTCCATCAGTGACAGCAGATGCACACTTTGAAGTAGACATTTTTTTTTCTTATTTTCTTGTTTTTTTTTTTCATTGTTAGTTTTTATTTTTATATCAGAGTGAACATTATTTCTAGTAATTTTGTGGTTGTTGCTCTCCTGTTTTTATTTCTTCCTTCTCGCTTTCCTTCCTATCTTCTTCACTAGTTTCCCAAAGTTTGTTTAATCTTCCTTTGTCCTCCAGCCTTGCTTTTTCTATTTCTCTAATTTTTAGCTCCAACTCCTTTTAAATTTTCTCCCCTGAGGGTTAAAACACTATATTGAGGGCATATTGACTGTTTACAACTTTATGATTTGTTATAAACCACAAATCTAGTTCATATAATTAAAGATGTCAAAGTAATAGTTTCCACAGTTTGTCATTTCATAGGCTGTGTTGCTGCTCATTATACTGCTTCAGCTGAGATGATACTATTGTTCTAATCAGTTCTTCCTGGTATGCCAAGACTGAGAATGCCTGGGGGTCATAGACAATATAGTAGGCCACTGCCAAAGAAAAAGGGCTAGCCTAAATAGGAGCAACTTCTCATCCTCAATAAACTGAAGAGGAAGAAGGATCTTGCAACAGACTCAAAACCCAAAAACCAGATACACCCGGAAGGCCTCTCGGAGAAGGAGTCATTTCCCAAGGGTTCCAAACACTAGCAATAAAGCTACTTGCCATAAGTAATTTACAAGCATCAACCCAGGAATACAACAGAAGAAGAAGATGATGATGCAGATGAAGAAGAACAAGGGAGGAAGAAGAGGAGGAGGAGAAACAGAAGGAGAAGGAGGAAGAGAAGCAGAAGAAGGAGGAGGAGGAGCAGAAGAAGGAGAAGAAAGAGGAGGAGGAGTAGAGGAAAAAGGAAAAGCAGAAGGAGAAGGAGAAGGAGAAAGAGAAGGGGAAGAAGAAAAGAAGAAGAAAGAGGAGGAGGAGCAGAAGGAGACAGAGAAGAAGCAGAAGGAGAAGGAAAAGGAGCAAAAGTAGAAGAAGAAGAAAGAGAAAAAGAAGAAAAAGAAAGAGGAGGAGAAGAAGCTGAAGGAGGAGGAGAAGAAATTAGAAGACACTTAAGTAAGATGCAACCCCAGACTTCTAGCTCACAAAAGGTAAAACCAGGGGACAATGAGGTGGAACAGTCAAAAAGCCACCCAACTTCATGAACTATGAAGTAACACTGCAGAAATAACAAAGCAGATGAACGAGGCTATAGAAAAAGTTAAATCAGAAATAATTTATCAGATAACAGAGATGGTGACCATAATGAAGGACTCTAGATCAGATACAGATTAAAAACATAAATAAAAGACATTAGAAAAATGATGGAAATCATGAATGCCTAAAGAGGAAAGAAATGGAATGCATTAAAAAGATTCAAACAGATGTTCAGGAGATTAAAAATTCTATGAAAAACGTATGCAGCAGAATGAGTCAATCTGAGGGTAAAATATCACTTACAGAAAACAGGATTGTGGCTAGCAACCATGGGAAGAAAGATTTATTAAAAATACCAAAGGACCATGAAAAAATCAATCCAACAGCTGCTAGATGATGCAAAGAAGAATAATAGACAACTGAGCAGAGCCAGTGAAAAAGTAGGAGATAGCAAAAACAACATTACAAAACCTGTTTGCAGAAGTAATGGCAGAAAGCTTCCCAAGCAGAGAAAAAGAACTTGACCTCCAGATAAATGAGGCATATAGAACTCCAATTAACCATGATCCAAAAAAAAAAAAAAATCTACACCAAGGCATATAATCAAAATTCTAGAAATTCAACACAAGATAATATTAAAAGCTGCTAGGAAAAGAAACAACCTGTAAAGGAAAGCCTATCACATTCACAGCAGACTTCTCAACACAAATCCTCAAGTAAAGAAGAGACTGGAGTGGAGTATTTCAACCCCCAAAAGAAAATGACCTCCAACCCAGATCAATGTACCCTGCAAAGCTATCTTTAAAAATTGAAGGAGAAATAAGATACCTCCATGACAAGGAACACCTGAGGAAATTCATGACCACCTAACCAGCACTCCAAAATGTTATGAAAGACATTCTAGAAAGAGATACACGGGGCCAAGGATATAGCTCAACAGCACAGTGTCTTCCTGGCGAGCACAAGGCTGTGAGTTTGATCCCTGGTGAGACAGAGACAGAGAGACAGAGAGAGATAGAGACAGAGAGAGACAGAGACAGAGAGAGACAGAGACAGAGAGATAACAAGGACAACAACTGCATAAATCCCAACAGAATAAATCCAACAGAGGGTAGTGGGAGATCATCAACAGGAAAATAATATGACAAAGATAATAAGTCAATACATATCAGTTATAACCATCAATGTTAATGATCTCAATTCACCAATCAAAAAGAAACAGACTGGCATAATGGATGAAGAAGCGATGTCCAAACAACATGTTCTGTACATGAAACACATTTAATCCAAAAAGAAAGTTAATGACTGAAAGTTAAAGAATAGAAAACAATACTCCACGTGACAGGAACCCAGAAAAAAGCAGGGTAGCTATTCTATATGCAGACAAAGTGGATTTCAAGCCAGGACTGATTAAGAGAGATAAAGAATGTCACTACATCCTTGTAAAGGGAATAATCCAAGAGGAAGAGACAACAAATTATATATATACCAGTGCATTTAACTATATAAAACAAATATTAACAGACATGAAAAATCAAATAAGCACTAATATAATTGTAATTGGGGACCTCAATACCCCACTGTCACAAATAGATCAACTAGACAAAAACTCAACAAAGAAATACCAGACCTGAAATAAACTTTTGAACAAACGAATTTTGTAGGTGTGTACAGTGTTCTAGTCCACAACTTCAGAATACACATTCATCTCAGCTACACATGGGATATTCTCCAAAACAGACCATATACTAGCTCATAGAACATGCTTAAGTAAACATAAAGGAAATGAAATTATCCTGTGCACATTATAGTGCAATGAAATTGGAAATCATTGGCAAAAGAAACCATAGGAAATTCATAAACAAGGCAACTCTTTTGGGAGCCCTTCGGTCTTTCTGTCAGACAGAAGCTTTTTTTCTCTCAATAAATATATTCTGCTCTTTAAAAAGAAAAAAAATTAATAAACACAGGGAAATTAAATAACACCCTCCTTAAAAACCAATGGGAAATTAAAGAACAAATTAGACAGTTTCTACAATTAAATGATAATGCCAGTACAACATACCTGAACTTATGGGATGCAATGAAAGCAGTCCTACAACAAAAATTTATAGCAGTAAATTCCCATATCAGAAGAACAGAGTAACTTCAAATCAAAAAATAAAAAATTAAAAAAAAAAACCTAATGTTAAACCTCAAGCTTCTAGAAGAAGGCAAGTCAAAGTCAAAGCTCTTATGAGGGAGGAAATTATAAACAGCAGAGCTGAAACTGATGCAATGGAGACAAAGAAAAGAACAGAAAGAAAAAATGAATTGAAGAGTTGGTTCTTTGAAAGATAAAATAAAATTGACAAGCCCTTAGCCAAACTTACTCAAAAAAAAGAGACTCAAATTGACACTATTAGTAATGAAAAGGGCAAAATCACCACAGAACCTGCAGGAATCCAGAAGATCATCAATGCTTATTTCAGGAATCTGTTTTCTAACAAGATGGAAAACACAGAAGAAATGGACAGATTTCTAGATGGATATGAATTACCAAACCTCAATCAAGAAGATATAAAAATTCTAAGTAAATGAATATCAGTCAATGAAATTGAAGATGTAATTAAAAATCCACCAACAAAGAAAAGCCCAGGCCCTGATGGATTCAGTGCTGAATTCTACAAGAAATTTAGAGACGACCTAATGCCACTACTTCTCAAACTCTTTCATGAAATTGAAAGGGAAGTAATATTCCCAAATTCATTCTGGGAGGCAAGCATTGTAATTGGGGACCTCAATACCCTAATTCCAAAACCAGCAATTGATCCAACCAAAAAAAGAGAACTATGAGCCAACCTCCTTAATGAACAAAGATGCAAAAATTTTCAGTAAGATACTGGCAAACAGAATGCAGCAAATCATCAAGAAGACTATACACCATGACCAAGTAGGATTCAGGGATGGTTCAACATAAGCAAATCAATAAATGTAATACACTAAGGACAAAACCTATATGAACATCTGAATAGATGTAGAAAAAGCATTTGATAAAGCCCAACACCTCTTCATGATAAAAACCTTACAATTGAAATAGATTGTCTTTATCTCAGTCTGATAAAAGCCATCTATAACAAACCAAAAGCCAACAACATATTAAATAGACAAAAACTGAAAGCTTTCACTCTAAAATAGGAACAAGACAAGGATGTCCATTATCACCATTCTTATTCAAAATGGTTCTGGAAACATTACCCAGAGCAATTATACAATAGTAAGAAATAAGAGGAAGAAAAATCCTGGAGTTGTGGAACATGCCTATAATCCCAACACTTGTGAGGCTGAGGCAGGCAAATTACTATGACTTTGAGGCCAGCCTGGGGTACAAAATGAGTTCAAAGCCAAAGTGAACTGCATAGTGAAATCCTGTCTCAAAAAAGACAAAAGAGTGCTCGCTTCGGCAGCACACATACTAAAATTGGAACGATACAGAGAAGATGAGCATGTCCCCTGCAAAAGGATGACACACAAACTCGTGAAGTGTTCCATGTTTTTAGTGATTTCTTACTGTTTATTTTTTTTGAAATTCTGTATTGTTTCTTCCCTTTTTTCTGTTTTTTTCTCTTTAAATAAAATTTTTAAAAAAGACAAAAGAAAAAAGAAGACAAAAGAATAAGGATAAGAAAGGAAGAAGTTAAATTATCATTATTTGCAGATGAAACAACATCCTATAGAGAAGACTCCAAAAATTATATCAAAAGACTTCTAGATTTAATAATCAAATTCAGTAGCATAGCTGGACACAAAGTCAATACTCAAAAATCAAAAATCCCTGAGAGATTAGGAAAACAATACATTTCACAGCAGCATCCCCCCCCAAAAAAGAAATACCTAGGTCTCAATCTAACAAAGGAAGTAAAAGATCTTTTTACATTGAAAACTACAGTGCTCTGGAAAAGGAGCTCAAAGATGATATGAGAAAATGGAAAATATCCTTTTTCTCAAGTAGGAGGTACCAATGTACTAAAAATGGCCATATTTCCAAAATTTTCATACAATGCAGTCTCAGTCAAAATACCAATGATATAGCTCACAGAATTAGAGAAAATAATCCTAAAATTTATTTTAAGCCAGAAAAGATCTAGAATAGCAAAAGCAATTTTGGGCAACAAAGGCAAAGGAGGGAACATCACAATCCTGGACCTGCAATTATACTACAGAACTAATGTGATAAAAACAGCATGGTACCAGGAGAAAGAAAAACAAGGACAGAAAAAAAAAAAAAAAACCAGTATGGTACTGGTAAGAAAACAGATCTGGTGAAAACAGAACACACTAGAAGAAACAAAAACAATTCCTGATGTATTCAGCCACCTTATGCCTGACAAAGGAGCCAAACATCTTCCTGGAAAAACAGTAGTCTTTTTAACAAATGATGCTAGGTAAACTGACTTTACACATGCCAAAGATTAAAACTAGACCCATATCTTTCACCATGCACTAAAGTAAAATTGAAATGGATTAAAGATCTAAATATTAAAACAGAAACACTAACTCTGCTATGAGATAGAACAGGTAGAACTCCTGAAGACATTAGCATAGGCAAAGACTTTTTGAACAAAACCATGATCACATCTTATTAACAAGAAGGCCAGCCTGGGGTACTCTTAACAAGAAGGATCTCATCTTATTAAAAAGCTTTGGCCTGGCAAAAGAAAACTACCAACAGAGAAAAGAGACATGGAGTAGGAAAAAATTTCTGCTATCTCTTCCTCAAAGGACTAATACCTAGAATATATTAAGAATTGAAAAAATCAGAGCTCCCTCAACTTAAAGACTCAATCCAAATAGCATCCAAAATGAATAGATACTTCTCAGAGGAAGAAGTAGAAACAGCCAATAAATACATGAAAAACTGTTCAACATCACTGGTCCTTTAAGAAATGTAAATTAAGACAATGCTGAGATTTCATCTCACTCCAGAAAGAATGACTATCATCAAGAAACCAACCAATAATTGTTGGCGGGGCTCTGGGGAAAAAGGAACATTTCTGCACTGTTGGTGGGAGTGTAGACTGGTGCAATCACTGTGGAAATTAGTGTGGAGATTCCTCAAAAAACTAAGACTAGAGGTTCCATTTGACCCAGCTATTCACCTTCTTATCTTCCAGAAAGAATTAAAAGCATCACACCACAGTGATATATGCAAACCCATGTTTATAGTGGCACAGTTTATAGTAGCTAAATCTTAGAAACAGCTCAAATATCCATCAACTGATGAATGAATAAAGATGTGGTTTTTTTATACAGTAGAGTACTACTCGGTCATAAAGAAGGATTAGCTTGAGACATTTCTAGGTAAATAGATCTACCTTGAGACTGTACTATTAAGTGAAATACATGGGAGACAGAGCAGGTGCAAATATCACATTGTTTCTCTTGTATGAGTAACTGAAAGTGTAAACCGGAACCAAAATGTATAACTGGTATTTGGAAATGGGAAGAAAATGTTCAAGTGAGAAGGGGAACAAGGGAAGGTGGAAGGAGAAAGATAAGGGAAAAGAAAAAAAAGGGAGAAAAGGAAAAAATGGAAACAAAGCTTTTGTAAATAAGGAGGGGAAGGGGGGTTGAAGGGAGGTAGAGCAATGGGGGAAAAAGACTCAAGATATATCAGGTACAGGTACAAATTCCCTATGGTGAATCTGATCATTACATATCCCTAAAATCTATCAATACACTTAATTCATTTTTTTTAGAAAGGTACGTTGAGCAGCATTAAGTATATTTACACTGTTGTTAACTATATTAACCCTGTTGTGAAATGGGTCCTCTAATCCTTTTCATCTCACAAATCTGAAACTCTTTACCCATGAAACAACTCCACAATCGCCCTTCTCTCAGCCTTGGGCAATCACTACTCAAACCTGCCACTTCCATGAGTTGGAAATACTACTTCAAATACTTCACAGAAGTGGAATCACAATTTATTTTTAACTTAAAATATTCACACTCACTGAACGCAAGAGATTTTTGTTTGTTTTGCTTGGCGGCTTATTGCTAATAGCCTGACTCAAGTGCAGTCAATAGAGTACAGGGATTTTATATGACATAGTATTTCATAGCCCTTATTAATGATTCCGCCCTGAATACACAAACTAAATGTCATTGTATTAAAGGATCATTCATTAGATGTCCAGGTAGTACTTGACTTTGAAGTTATTTATAAAATTTTTTTTTCTTTGAATGTTAAACAGCATAAGAAATATGAGAAGGCAAGAGGAAAGGTGCATAATCCATATTGTGCCGCAGTCTTTATTATTACCGTATGTAGCCTCTGTTGTGTACCTAGTTTTTCTGAGTGGAGTCTCACCTGCATTTTGGCTGCAGTTTAGTCATTTGTGTGACCTCAGGCAAATAATTTAATTTCCTTAAGTTTAGGTATTATTATCCCTACCAGTATTCTAATTTGCATTTAAGGGTGGGGATAGTAGTGGCTGACTTACCTACTTTAGAGTTTGAAGAACAGGGAATAACCCAGGCATGGTGGCATGTGCCTGTAACCCCAGCACTCAGGAGGATGAGGCAGGAAGATTGCTGGCCAGCCTACACTACATAGTGAGACCCTGCCCCCTAAAAAGACTAGAGAATAATATATGAGAAAGCTGTAAAACATTATCGTTTAGAATATGTATTGTGAACCCTGGGCCAGGTGATAGAGACCACACTGCTGGCACACAGGAGGCAGATACAGGTTTTTACAAATTCAAGGCCAGCCTGGGCTACACAGCAAGATCCTACCTCTAAAACAGAAAACAAAACAAAACACCCACACACATCGAAAAGAGAACATGTATTTTTACAGAAATGTCATCCTTTCCAAACCTCTCTTCATTTGTATCTCTTTGTTCTGAAAATTTTATGTTAACCTAAGAGACCATTTCCTGTTGTTTATTTACTGGGTTTCATTTCAACAGAAAAAATTCAGATAAAAAACCTCAACGTCATTTTTCTTTTCTTTTCTTTTTTTTTTTTTTTTTCCCTGCGACTAGGGCTAGGAATGAGGGAGTAAGGGATACCAGGAATGAGCCAGCAAAGAATTTCCCTCCCTTTCCCGTTCATCCTCCCTTAACGGGCCAGCTAGGAGTCCTTCGGAGGCACAGCTGAAGGGTACAGAGGACGGAGTGACACAGGAGGAAATGACAAGTTAAAGTCGGAATCTCCAGAATGCTTTGAATCTTTACCTGTAGTTTCACATAAATGAGAGCAGGTCTAAAAGTGTTGTGACTCAGTGATTTATGCAAGAAGCTGGAAATGCAGGACCTGTGGGTTCTGGCCTCAAGTCTGACATCTGTTTTCCTACCAGTGGCCTAACCACGTCCACTCCGTGTTTCATGCAGGCTTTCATCTAATAACAAGGCTAGCGACACCATATTCCTTCCCAGGGTTGTAAAAAACTGAAAAAGAAAATAAAACTTACCAAGAACTACACTATGAAAGCTATACAACCATAGCTTTTTATGAGAGAACTGATACAAAAATAATCCAGGAGTTAAAAGATTTACAGGTATTAAAGCATTATTTACCCAAGGGAACCAGGAAAGGGATGCTGGGTGAGACAGATAACCTCAAAAGCTCTTTTTGATGATTAGTTTTAAACACATTTCCACTCAAACTTTCATAAAGTAGCATGAAGAAAGATTTTTAAAATGCTAGATTTCTTCTCATTCCTCATGTATGCACCTACTTACAGTGAAGGTGGCTAAATGTAAAAAAATAATTTAGAGAGGTGAGACAGGAGGTAGAAAAGCAAAAGGGTTCAGAAATCATTCACTGTTTAACCAGTTCTTATTTTGTACTTTCTCTGAACAAGTCTAATGGAAGAACATCAATGCTGAAACATACCTCAGTACAGCAGTATATTGCTTTCTCGGAAGAGGAAACAGAGGCTCAGAGAGGTTAGGTGACTTCTCCCAAGAAAGAAATGAAGCAGGTTTCTCAACATTCTTTTCTCTGACTTGAGAGCCCATTCTCTATAGCGTTGCCCTATTCTGTTTCAAGAAACGCAGCACTTATTTTTGGAATGCCAACCAAACCTGTCCTGAAAACTTATCAGGAAGTCAGGCTGCTCCAGGAATTTTCCCCCATGGCCACATGGATTGTACCAAAACATCTCTAAACATTGCTGCATGCCTGCTTACTGGTCATTCTTCTGTTTTTTGAGACAGAGTCTTGCTATGTTCTGGCTGGCCTTGAATTCTCTCCCTAGCTCAAACTTGCTTCCAACTCCAGATTCTCCTGCCTCAACCTCTCATTTACTAAGATTACAGACATGAACCACCACATCCAGTCACTGTTCTTTTGAGTAATCAATTCCTTTGTATCTTTTATTCTTTCACAAGGCTTCAGCCTGCCAAAACTGAACTCTTAGCTCAAGGCATGCACCCCTGCTTGCTGCCCTTGCTGTTTTAATGACTTATTTATGTAGGTTTCAGGTTTAGATTTCTACATGAGAAAACTGGCCAATGTCACCTTCCTATATCAGGCCATAGGTCACTGGCCAGTTTACATGGGTTAAGCATCCGCTCAATTGTGGCAGTCTGTCGCCCTGAGAATTGTGATTCAGGTAAGTGTGCGCCTCGTCCACTGTCCACAGCAGCAGGCTCAAATCCTTAGCCAGGCACTCAGTGCTTCATGGTCTAGTCTGCTTTGCAGCCTTCACATCTACACAGATGCTCTATTGTAAATTTCTGCTTTGTTTCATCACTTCTGTTGCCTGAGTATTCTTCTTCTGCAAGGTCCACTCCAGGGTCTACCTCACACTCACCTCTCAGAATGGTTAAAACTACTCAGTGTTTGGGTCACTAGCTTGACTTCAAGTAAGTTTCCTTACCTAAGCCATACACTTTCTGGGAGAAGTTCTTATCCTGAACACATTTTTGTATCAAAGAAACTATGCTAAGCCTTTTCCAAAGGCTGGAAATCCTTAGAGGTATCTTAAGTTTCCCCTAACTGACAGTAGATGCCAAAGGGTTCTTGAGAACTCCAAACCCCTCATGTGTTGCAAGAGAAACTTGTAAGAAGAAAAGGTGAAAAAAAATGATATGAAACACTAACCCAAATCAGCCTCCGTAATTAGCAGTATTTTCCACTGTGACAGTTTGTTCACCTAGTCTTTTATAAATCACTGTCTCCTCTGTACATGCTTGGGAAACGTCAAACGTGGATGGCCCTCTCCGTCATCTGCCCATCTCCCGCCTACCACCTCACTTCTCTCATAACTGAGTGGGAAAAGGGCTAGAATGAGAGATTCTTGGAAGTATCACTGTGATTAAGGCCATGTTCTAACTTTTCCTCATGTCCAGTGAAACTGAACCTCAATGTCTGATCAATGGAAATTGCCACTCTTCTTTCAATAAAGTTTATGTGAGAAATTAAACTACCCTTTACACGAACTTTAAAAATACAGAACAAAACTATCATCTCATTACATGCTCATACGTACAGTACATAAATGTACAGGAAAAGTACATCAGAAAGCACACACAGTACTTCTCAGGAGTGGTTGGTATATTAGTTTCATTATTTTAAAGAAAAGATTTTCTTTAAAAAGTGTATATAAATTGCCACCTTGCTACTCACACTTAACATCTGCAATTTTTCCTTAAATTCCATGATGTATTGAAATATCAGTAAATGTCCTATCACTAATATATCCAATTTTAACAAAATCTACCTACGCTGTAAAAAAAATTTTTTTTACAGGTATAATGACTAAAATAAAAGCACGGATTAAATGCTTCATATCAGTCACATGACCAGAAATTCATGTTCCCTAGTGAGAGGACATATATTTTACAGCAAGCAAAATCACTTGAGTCGTAGTTCTGACACTACCAAGAATATGCTGGGAGACTCTGGGCAGATCACTTTATTTGGAAAAAGATGATAACGCAGATTTTGTAAAGTTCATACTCTAGCCTCCTATTTCATTCTTAAGTTCAATCTTAAGGCAGGCAGCCAGATCCTCTCCAAATCAGCATGCGTGGTATGTGAAGGACGCGCTCTGGAATCCACGAGCTCCCCCGTCGGATTTCAACCGGATTGTGCAACCAGCATAAGTCCTTCCGCTTCGGACGGCCGCAGCCCGCCCGCAGTGCCAATGCCCCTAGACGCCTGGGGTCCCCGAGATAACAGACCAGTACCTACCGGCGGCGATCGCGGAGCCAGACTACAGCTCCCGGCATGCCTCGCGCCCCCTCCGCCCGCCCGGAACCGCAGTCCCAGACCCCTCTGGCAGAGGCCCTGAGACACCCTGGGAACCTGCAAGAACCTGTTCTTCGGCCCTAGCCGGCGGCGAGTCCTCGAGTTTCGACTCAAGCTCTACCTCGACCGAGAGCCGTAGGCCTTCATTCAGCAGGACAAACGTGCACCCCAAGATCCTCCGACACTCAAAGCCCGGGGCGGGGCACTCCCCGGAAGTGATGCCTAGTCGCCCCGCAAACCGCGAGGTGCCTTTCAGCCACTCAGAGAGCGGCTGGGGTCGGAGGGGCGGAACCGAGGGCGTGGCCCCGGGTTTGCAGGGCGGGGCGTCGCGGCGTCGCGCTCGGGGCGGGGCCGCCGCGCGGAGCCGCGCGTCTGGGTGGTGGCGGGGGTGCGTCCGCGGGGAGAGGCGGCCGAGGCTGCGGGCGGGAGGTGGGGGAAGGAAGCACCGGGGAGGGGGTAGGGCGGGCGGGGAGCCGTGTTCCCGAGGCGGCGGCGGCGGCGCGGGCGCGGGAGCGGGCGGCCGAGGCGGGCAGGGAGGATGGAGCCGGTGGGGGGCTGGGGCCGGCGCTAGCCGCAGCGGCGCGCCCCGGGCTGTGGAGAGCGGCAGCCGCTCCTGGAAGTTGTGGCGTCGGGAGCCGCCGCCTGGCGCGGCGGGGAGGAGGCGGAGGGAGCGGCCGGGGCCGGCGGGAGTCGGGCCGGGCCGCGAGCTGGGGAAGCCGGAGTGCTCTCCGCGGCGGGCGGGCGGGCGGCGGGGGGTACGCGGGAGGATGGAGCAAGTGGAGATCCTAAGGAAATTCATCCAGAGGGTCCAGGCCATGAAGAGTCCGGACCACAATGGGGAGGACAACTTCGCCCGGGACTTCATGGTGAGTCTCCGCGGTGGCAGGCGCGGGGCTCGCGGCCCCGGCCTCGGCGCTTTGTGTGCGCGCGGCGCTGCGCTGCGCGGTGAGGTGGCCCGCGCGTCCCCCCGGCCCCCGCCCGCGACCACCCATTGTCTGGGCCGGGCGGAGGCGCGAGGTGCAGGCCGGGCGGGGGTCCCCGGCGGGGACGCAGGGGCCGGGGGGCCGCGGTTGGCAAGCATTCCCGGGGTCCGTGGGCTCCAGGTGGCCGACGTGGGACTCCTGTCGTCCCTTGTTCTTAGCGATCGATCTCTGGGGATGCCTCCTCCAGAGGGACTCGCAGGGTTCACCTAGTTCCCATTTACCCCCTTCCCGCCTCTAACATGCCAGGACGCAGGTTCGGGGTAGCCCTTGGGTCCACGCCACTCCAGGTAGAGGTGGTCCCGGGAGGTGGAGGTTGTCCTTGCAGGAAGCCGACTCCAGATTCCCTCGGGGATGTTGCCGAAGGGGATGTGACTATCACTTCCTATCCGGGGTGGGGGTGGGGAACTCGGGAACAATAGTCCTGGTGGGGCGGAGGCGAGATACTGGCTGAAGCCCTGAACTGGGAGATAACCTTCCCGGCCCCCCTCTGCTGCCTCCCGCTTCCGCTCTCGGCGCTCGCCGGCCGGCGGGAGAGAAGCCAGGGGTGAAGTCTTAAGGGTGAGAGGGCTCGATCCCAGGCGTGGGACCCGCAGCCGACTTCCTATTGGGCCCCCCTCCTCGCCCCTTGTATTTATCCGCTGGACAATGTTCTCTCTAGGGTTGTTTCCCGGCTTAGGAGGCGGTGGTTGCGGCTGCCTCTCCTACGGATATTGCGCAAGACCGGGGCGTTGGAAACCCTGGAGGTCTGGGGAATGGAAAAGGAAGCGGGACTTTGGGAAGTGGTTGCTCCTTAGCCGGGAATGAGAATGCGAGCTCCATTAAGGGAAAATTTGCTCCTGGGAAAGGTCCACCTCCCAGGACTGTCACTTAGCTCCGAAATCCGATCGTCAAAACATACACAGTAAATGTCGGTGAAAAATGAATGGGCCCCCGACGTTGGCCAGGAGTTATTTCAGACGCAGTTGTCTGCGTGTAGGTGAAATGACTTTTAGCACCACAAGATTTCCTTACATTTTAGAAGCGACTTCTGCCTCCTAAAGCTTTCAGTTGTTAACAACTGAAAATTACAGTCCCTGCTGCTGTAATAGTTACCTACTGTTGAGGTTTGTTAGTGCCTCCCAGATCAATAAATACCGGACCAGAGTAGGATTTTGTTACTATCTCGTGAAGTCTGAAAAGTGTAGATAATCCAGCTGTTCCTTATTTGACCATTTCTTTTGATATTTAGCTTATATGTTTTGTGAAAAATCACTTTTTGAATCTGAAAAGGTTGCAGAGGAGGGCATTTGTTCTCCCTACTGCCGGGAGATTTGACTGTTAGTATCTTTCCTGTGGTGCCCTTTACAATAAAGGGATGAGTGTCTTTTAGCACCATTCAACAAAGATAGAAAAAAATGCTCCAGTATTTAAGGATATTTAAAACTGGTCTCTTTCAGTCACATTTTGGTTCCTGTGTGCCTTGCGCACTTGTCCAGGAATACTGTTGGACAGGTGTCCAGGCTCTGGACTCCTCTGGAGTGGAAGTAGCCTTAAGGTTCATGCTTGGTTCATGCTTTGGGGGTGAGTCAGGGTTTCCTGTTGGAGAGCTTTCTCAAGGACTGAATGAGTTTCCTTTTAATCCTTTATACCTTGGTATAGCTAGTGTGATGCTTACTGGAGATTTGATGACTGCAGCTACACTTTCAAATAGTGCCTGTCTTTATTTCCTGACTGGTTAAGCCATAGCTATAATTAAGACTGCGTGTATGTAGTTGGTGCTGCTTTTCCCTGGACTGCAAGGTTGGAGAGCAGCTGTGTCCTGTCAAGGAAAGAGACTAGATCAGCTGATAGATCACACCTGTTCTGATAGTCTTAAATTCTGATACAGATTAAACATTTATTTAAAAATCTTAGTATTTTAGAACAGCTGTAGAGATGTTTTAGTACTATAATCCTGTTCCATTATAATATAATGATGCTATTTCAGATTTGGAAATTAATGTTTTTAAGGGTTCTAAACGACCGTAACTACACAGTTTTATTTTTATTTATCGTGGTGCTGGGAATTGAATTCAAACACGGGCCTCGTCTATAGTAGGCAAGGCTCTGTGTTCTAATTAATTTAAACTTAGATTTTGATCATTGTTTTTCATTTATTACAACGCTTAGGCTGGAGATTTAGCTCAGCTGAATAAGCACCTGCCTTGCAAGTTCACATTGTGAGTTTGATCTCTGGTACCAATTAAAACAAACAATGCTTTGTAAAAATTTTCAGTGACTGTACAGTATTTCATCAGGTGACTTATATTTTAACTATTTTCTCATGGTGAATGTTTAGGCTATTCTGTTGTATATTATATATAATACTGATTGACATTTGTGCATAAAGCTTCTATATTTTTTCATTATTGCCTAATCTTGCCAGTACTGTAAATAAATGCAAGGTGAATAGACATTTAATATGTGTTTATAAGTAACTTTTTGAAAAATTTTATACAACTATCAGTTAATGTGTGAGGGTCATATTATAATTAGCTTTATCTTTCTGTTTTTGTTTTTTTACTCAGCCTAATTCTTTTGAGATCCATTCAGCTGTTGTGTGCTACAGTCCTGGTTGGGGTTTTTTTTTTTGGGTACCGGGGATTGAACTCGAGACCTTGCACTTACCAGGCAGGCACTTAAGCCACTGAGCTAAATCCCCAGCCCCCAGCTTTATCTTTCTGTATGGTTGAAAAATTATACCTTGCTTTAGTTTTAATTCCTTGATGAATATTGAGGCTGGAAACTTTTCCACCTGTTATTAACTATTCTGTGAGTTATCTTAACTTGGCCTTGGCCTGTTGCATCCTCATTCTCTCAACGATAGCATTACTTATATCCTAAAAAGGTGCTAATTTTGCTAAAGAAATATTTAGCAAATAAACATAATTTTCAACAGATCTAAAACTTGCCCTTTTTAAAAGGCAATCTCAATTTAGTTTTTACAGTTTGGCAGACTGATGATGGCAAATCAGCATGTAGTGTAGGTGATGGGCATTCATGTTTGACAGAGCTAGGTTTCACTTCCTTGCAGACCCCTGAGGCTGCTCTGGGAGAGGTGTTCTTGAGCCATTCTTTGAGAACCAGTGAACCAGTGCACAGGGGTAAGATTGTGAAGGATCTTACACTTTTCCTGGGGTTGGATTTTTTTGGAGACCCACAGTGGGAGTTTGGACCGTTTTGCACTGTGACAAGTGAGGCAGTGCTCCTGTCCGGTTCTCCTCTGCACAGCTTCCCCTGCCTGCAAGCCTTTAACTCAATCACTGAGCTGGCTCAGGCAGAGAAGCTGAGGGTCACTACTCTGGGTTTCTGCAGAGGCTGAAAGGTTTCAGAAAGGTTCAGCAGGGTCACCTTTTAGAAAAGAGATTCTGATGGCTGTGTGGACTGGGAATTTTGGAAACTGATAAAACATAGGAAGTGAGACAACAGGGCCAGGACTGAGCAGTCAGGGAGAATAAATAAGGACTGAGAGAGGTCACTGAGTAGTGATGGAGAAAGGCGAGTGGCTTGGCATCCTCTCACCTCCACTAGAAGGTGCCAAGGAATAGGTAAAAGGGTGAGGAGGAGCAAGTAGAGGGCATAAAACATGATTATGGGGCTGGGGTTGCAGAGGAGAAGGGGACACATTCACTTTTGGACCTGTTGAAATTGAGGTGCCTGAGAGACCTCCCTCAGAATGCAGAACTTGAGCTGCTAACAGGGTGGAGTTAAAGATTTCTGTGTCTTCTATGTGAGCACAGAAAAGTGGTTGAAAGCATCTCAGTGAATGAGATGATCTGACAGGCATCCAGAGTGACCTGTGTTAGGTACAAGAGGCCAAGAAGAAAGTGCTAGTAATAGTTCTGTGAAGGTGTGGTCAAGTAGAGGGAGAGGACCCAGAGATAGCAGAGAAGTTCCCCAGAGAGTCCTGGAAGGCGCTGTTAGCAGGGGTCACCAGTGCTGGGAGGACCCACTCCGTTCGCCAGGAGGAGCAAGGTGGCCGCTGGAGAGAACGGGTCAGGGTTTGGGTAAGGGAAGAAGCCAGGTGACAGTGGCTTGAGGAGGAAATAGGTGATGTGTACACACTTTTTTTTTCTGTCTAATTTGACATTCAGGATGTTTCATTGTAGAAGCAAGGAGAAGATGAGGTTGCAGGGCAGTTCCCCTTCCATGCTGTCTTTTTAGAAAAATGAGTAATGGAATATTTTTCTAATTATTTCTTATGTCTGTGTATGTCTTTTATAAAATGGTCAAGAAGAGTTTTAAAAGACAGAAGCTTGTCTTGTTGAAGTAAAACTTCTAAAGTCTTTGATTCAGTGGTTGGATTTGAAATATTAGAAAACAAAAAAGAGGGAAGATGGAAAGCCTGGAAGAATCTTATACTGCAGAAACTAGATAAATACAAAATTTTTTACTGTTTATTAGTATTGTGGATGCTAGGTTCCTGTGGCAGTGGTGGGGTGGGGATTGAACCCCAGTCTTTACACTGAGCCCCCTCCCACCCTCCACTTTATTTATTACTTTGAGACAGGGGTTGTTGTTTTAAGTGAGTAATGGCTTTTTTGAGACAACTACTATGGAGTGTGTTCATAGCCTACAGTTTTATGGTTTTTAGTACAGCAGTAAGAGTGTACAGCCATCAACCCATCAACCCGTACACATCAGCAGGCCATCCTCTGCATTCCTGGCCTAGGACAGATTTGGGTTGTCTGGACATTTCCCAGAAATAGAATTGTATTTGCTGCTTTCTGACTGCCTCTACTTCACATAGTATTTTTAAGGTACGTTTATTTTGTCATATGGGTCGATAATACTTAGTGATCCTTTTTATGGCTGAATTATAATCTATTGTATAGATAAGCATGTTTCACCTACCCTATATTTGAATTGCTTCTACTTTTTGGCCATTATTTGTGTTTTGAGATACTGAGGACTGAATCCAAGGCCTTTACACCAAGCAGTAACTCCAGCCCTTTTGTTACTGTGACCAAAGATCTCATTGAGTTGCTGAATTGTCCAGGCTGGTCCCCAACTTGCTAGCCGGCCTCAGGCCCTCTGAGCTCTGGGATTATAGGTGTAGCTTTGGCCCTTATTAATAATGCCATGGACATTGTGTTTTGTGAGCACCTCTGTTTTCAGCTCTTGTGTGTGCACACCTACGGAGCGGCACTGCTGGGCTGTTTGACCGCTGTGTGACTAGCGTGGAATAGCACCGCCACACTATTGTGGGACACTGCTGCACACTGCCCATGCCCTCCAGGACAGTTGGATTCTGGTTGTCTCCTTCACCTTGTCTGTGTCTGACTGTAGGTGTCCTTGTGGATGTGGCTGTAGTATTGCCTGAGGTCGGCTTCCGGGGTTTTGTCTGACTGACTTGTCTTTCAGAGCTTAGAGTGATAGGAAACACTTTTAAGTCCTTGCATTTGAACTTGGTGCTTTCCCAGTTGTTTAGTTTAGGGTTTTATTGCCCATCTGAGTGCTTTCCTGTTGGTTTAGTTACAGTTTTCTCACCCATCCTTTCATGAGCGCTTGATCAGCCTCTTTTGCATTTTAATTTAAAACTTCAAAAGTGGAAAAGAACTTTTAAAGAATTCTCTAGACATGTCTCACTAGATGGTACACAAAAATTTACTTCATGGTCAGTTTTTAGAATCTTTACTGTACTTTCCAAAACTTTTTTCTTCACTATGTAGTGTGGAAAAAGTTTGAAACTGGAAGCAAAACATACCTAGAGTTCATTTTCTTGTGTATGTGTGTTTCTGTAGCACTCAGTTCATTTGATTCATAAACATTTACATTTCCGTTTTCCCCAGAGAGAAAGCCTGCAAGGCTGACCTGGGACTTTATTTATCTCTGGCCCCATTGCTGAATATAGTGCCTGGCATTTGCTAGGCGCTCACGTCCACTGCATGACAGAAATCGAAGGCGAGGGTAATGCCTCCAGACGGAAAGCTGTCACGTGCCTTCAGAGTGCAAGGGCTCCGTCTTGGACCAGCGTGAGAAGCGCTATTCCCCTCCTACACGCAGGTGTGCTGGTACACCTGTTGCTGGCACTCATTCACTGGAAAAGCTGGCTTGAACTCAGACCTTTTTGGTCAGGATGATCTTATCAGGCAGTCTTTTCTGCATCAACGTGAGTCATCGTGCTGAGCTCACTTGTCTCTGGACACTGCTTGGTGTACATAAGGTTCAGGGTTCACCCAAGGTGTCCTCTTCCCTGACACGTGCCCTGCCAGCCTTACTTGGGAAGCACCATCTTAGATTATTAATAAGATGTTCAGCTGTAAACTTCTGGCTCTGGATTTTATTAATAAAATATAGGTATCGTGTCACTGTCCTCCCTTCAGAAATCATGAGCTTATTGGTTTTGCCCCATCCAGCCTGTTCTGGATGTCACCTTCTCTTTCCTAAGACACCACTTTCAGTTGAGGGCCTCCGGGAGCTCATAGAAACCATGCTAGTAAAATTGGGGTTCTTTTTAATACAAGTGTATAGGACTGCATTGGAAACACAATTTTATTTTCATTATCAAAAATAAAACTTTTAAGGGCCAGGAAATAGTTCAATGGCATAGTGCCTGCCTAGCAAGGTTGTGAGTTCGATTTTGGGTACCAAAAAAAATATATAACTTTAAAAGAAGTCTGGGGGCTGAGGATTTAGCTCAGCGGCATAAGCGCCTGCAAGCATGTGAACATGAGTTCAATCCCGGGTACCGATAAAAAACCAAAAACAAACAAAAAGTCTGGGCTGGGGCTATAGCTCAGCAGCATAGCACATGCTAGGCAAGTATAAGGTCAGAGAGTTCAATACTCACAGCCAACTAACCAATCAATCCTCATGATTCCCTTTGCTGGCCATTAAAATGATTTGATTTGATTGTTTTGTACGGAGGATTGAACTCATAACCTAGTGCTTGCCAGGCAGGAGCTCGTGCCGCTGAGCTAAATCCCTGGCCCAGTTTTTGGAAATTTTACATGCCTAAATCTACCTCAAAACACTGGATCAAAGATCAGCTGTTTTTTTATACTACTTATATCTGCTTTTGAGCCCAGTTTTGATGGTCTGGTTTTCTTTCTTCCCTTTTCCATAATATAACCGCCTTTAGTTGAGAGACCTACAAAACAGTCTGTATTATGTAACTTGGAATCCAGAGCTTCTTAACTTGTCTCACATAACCTTTCTAGTGTCAGACTCCCATATTACACAGTATGTATTTCCTCTTCCCTCCAAATTAAGCTGCTACTTGTCCTTGAATGTGGCCCATAGATGAATGGAATCTTGTTTATGCTTTTATTGTTGAATTTTCTCTTAGAAAACTTTCCTTTTGTTTACAGACTAATACTTTGAAGATCAAAAACTAAAAATTTAGAAAGACTTCACCATATTTACTTAAAGATAAAACACACTTTCTGGGATAAATATTTTAATGAAGTTTATCTTAACATTTTTGTTCTCCATTGTATGATATGATTTTTAATACCATAGAAGAAAGAAGCCTTTTGTTAGGTAGGACTTACTAAGGTAAGTCAGGAAATAGCAGTTGTACTAAATCACTAGAGTCTCCCCCCAAAAAGTTAAGCTCTTCTCCCAGGATTTCATATCCCTGTAGAAAGTAGTTAAAATCTTTAGATTCGTATGATCAAGTGTTGATAGCTACCTCCTTTTCTGAAATCACACGAAAATATTTTTCCATTTGTATAAATATTACGGTGTTTGTGGCTGGCTTATGGCAGATAAAAAGAATAAGTAGTAGACACTGGGCTTTTCCTGGGAAATTTGGAACAAGGATCATGTTGCTCTTGGAGGCTTTGAGATATCTACTGACATCCACATTTTCCTGTGCTAACTTCCTCAGATGTATTCTGCTTTTTAAAAGTTATTTAACAGTATAAGTAATGACCCTGACGTGTTCTAGAGGGGGGTCAGAAATTCATCCTTGTCATTGCTGGTCACTACCATCCATCCAGTCATCTGGGTGATACTGTTCGAGGTACTGGAATGTCTTCCATACCCCGGGCGCTGTTAGATTCTGCTGTTGAAGATGTGGCTCTGGGAAGTACTAAATGAACAGACTTGGGAGAACCAACAGCAAGCTTTGCTGTGGGGCAGTGGAATCTGTGAATCCTTTTAAATAATATAAAATATTTTGCTATCTGTGCAAGCCTGTTTTGGGAGGAAGAAGATTTATAGCTTTTAGATTCTCTAGGACGAAGATCCCAAAAATCTTAGAACCTCTAGGCTAGTGGAACGATAATAAGTTTTAGAGCTGTAAAGGCATTCATTTCTATGCTGGTCCCGCCATGATTATGAGTGAGTTGTCTAGAGAAATTGAGGCTATAATACCAACCTACCTGGAAAAGCCACAATAATACGTGTAAGATGCTTCTAACATAGTACTTAGAAGGTTCTGGATGATAATTCAAGATGTTAGTCCAGTGGAGATGTAGTCAAGATTTGCACCAGAGAGGCAGGAAACAATCAGCTTAAATATATCAGGGACAGTTTCAGCTAAGAGGTTGCAGTGCCCTGGCCCTGAAGGAGCAAGCTTGTCAGGTGGAGTAGGTGGATAAAAGACACTTCCCCTACAGGAAACAAACAGCGTTTTCAGTGGCACAAGGTAAGGACTGAGGGTTTTAGATGAGAACAGGGCAACAGTGTACAAAATAAGCAGACACCCAAAAAATAGTCCAGATAGATCACTTTTAAATGATGAGTTTGAGTTTTCCGTAAGATAACTCAGAAGATTTTAAGATGACACACTTGTGCCCAGAACCAAAGTGGAAATGGAGAGCGTTTGCAGCTCATGGTACAGAAACATGGAGAGTAGCTTTTCTGCCTTTTCTCCTACCTTATGGACAGTGGTTTTGCTCCTGATCCCAAACTGTTCAGAAATTAAGGAGCTTGTAAGGTCTTTGCACTTAGAAAGATGGCAGAGTTGGATTTGACCCAGGATATGAAATGAAAGTAGTTGGTTGTGTTCTTATGAGAGGTAAAGAAAGTAGAGTATAAATATTCTGATGGTTACAAAAGTTTTCCTATCAGTGTTGGGTTTTTTCCTCTCAGCACTGGGGATTGAACCCAAGAAATGTGGAACTACATCCCCAGTTCTTTGTACTTGGAAACAGGATCTCGCTGCCTTTCCCAGACTTGCTCAAACTTGTCATTCTCCTGCTTCAGCCTCCCAAGTAACTGGAACCATACCCAAGATAACCCACTTTCAAAGAGCAGCATTGTGTTTGGCGCACAGTTTATGCGTGACCCATGACCTTGGAGCCTGCAGTGAGGCTGATCTCCTGGCACAGATGTGGAAGAGGCCCACAGGGCTGTGTGCGCTGCACCCTGGGGCACCAAGAGAGGCACCCAGCTCTGAGGCGTGGTCTGCTGGGGACATCCTGGGTCCAGGTGGGCCACTCCCACCTTCTGTCAGGAAAAAGCACAAGAAGTTCTGTGACTTGAGGCTGTTTACTTGGCTCTGAGTCACTTCACTTGAAACTCGAAGGTTTTTGTGTGGAAAGTGGAAAATGAAGTTTGCCTATTCGCATATTTATACTACCTAGGATTTAAATGATAATCTTTCAGTGTTGAGATTTAGAACTTTTTTGTGAGGAAATTGGGTTCTACAGATCAGTTTTATCAGTGTTTAGTCACGTGTGTTCACTTTGCAAATATATATCAGAGTGCATTGTTCAGATGGATCTAAATTCATGCAGACAGTGAACCCGGGCCTCGTCTGGAGGTTCCCTGGTGGAGTAGCACCTCAGCTGCGTCCCCGCTGTCTCTGCTGTCTGTCTGCTCAGCTCTGCCTAGGATTCATCAGCCTGTGTTGAGAAGGATTAGATAGCATGCATCTTTTATAATGTAGAAATTGCCTATATTTATGCCTCCTTGTTTGTTGTTACAAATAGATCATACACAAACCAAGGAGGAACAAAGTAGGCAAATAGTAATAAGATTTTGCAGCTGATTCTGTTCAAATATTTTTTCTGAACTCATTTACAAGCATTATTAACTATTGCATAACAGGGAGACATTTTATTTTTAAATTAATTTAGTAATGGGAGATTATTAAATGAAAGATGTGGCTTTAATACCTTAACACACCAGACGTTTTGATCTTTTTACTTTAGAAACATAGTTTGAAAGCCACAGAGACCGTATTTCTCTGTGAAAGTGATCACTCAGAGGATTTCTTACATTCGTGCTAAGATGAAGCTTAAGGTGCACTTTCTTGAATGAGCGGCTAGGTGGGCATCGGCAGTTCTGCTGTGCTGGCCTCTTCACTTCTGCAGCCCACTGAAAGCGGACTTGCAGCTGGACTGTTGTGCTGAAATCACATCTCCGTGGTTACCTCCCGGCATCCAGGGGCGCGGTGGAGTGGAACTGACTCTTCTAGACCCCTCTTCAGCACTCAGTGCTGTCAATGACTTGTTTTTTAAGCCCTTCCTTGGATGTTGAAATGCCACTGAAACCTGCCCTTCCCACCTGTCCTCTGAGCCTCTGTACTTGCACACTGAGAGGCGGTGCACCCGCTTAGTTCCTCGGGGAGATAAAATTGAATACTTAGAAATACTAAAGAGTCTGACTAATACTGTAAAACTGACTACAGTGACATGGATTATCCTAATGCTACATAAAATTTTGGAAAAATGGTATCTTCTCATAGCCTATATGCTTGCAGTGAGTAATGGATTGTTTTTAAAGTCTTTTAGGAAAATGAAAATTAAACTAGAAGTATAGGATGAGTATTTAACTAATGCATTTAATTTTCTGCCATTGATTTATTATCTGCCAGGCTTTATGGTTGGTAACATTGTATTTTCAAATGTGTTCCAAAGTGAACTAAGTATCTTTTTCTTTTTCTCTTTCTTTTGAGACAGGATCTTGTTAAGTAGTTCAGGTTGACCTTGAACGCACTGTGTAGCCCAGGCTATGCTTGAATTTCCAGCAACCCTTCTGCCTCAGCCTCCTGAGTACTGGGATTACAGGTGTGCACCACCATGCCCAACTCAACACCTGTTTTAGCACCTGTTTTTCTAGTTGTTAAAGTTTCCAAAGTTTTTATTTTAAAATAAAATGTGAGTCCAATTAGATATATAAATTGTCAGGTTTTCTTTCTTTTAAAAATGTGGGAGATAAAAGACAGAGAAGTAATGTTTGCTACACGTGGGCAGAAATATTAGTTATGGGGTTAATGAGGGAACATATATGTGGCAGGTAAGAGAAGACCTGCCAGAAATAAAGTCAGCAGTGTGTGTGAGTGTCCATCATTGTGTGGGCACTCAGTGATGTGGATGCCAACAGCTGTGCCTGGATTAGACCAAGCTGTTACCTTCTGGGTTGCCGTGAACAAGTGATTTAAAGCTCTTAGCTTCTTGGAGTATTTTGTAGTTAGAATTGGCAGTATGAATATAGAACATAGCGTGAGGTAATTGGAAAAGAAGGATGGCGAGATTGCGGAGGGAGGTGTGAAATAGGCACTGGGGAAGGGCAGCTGCTGTCCTTTTTCTTTATGGGTTATTTTGATGGTTGAGACAAGAATAATGCAGTGTTAGGTGTTTAAAGATACTGTCACGGGTGGTGGAATACCCAAACAAGGAAACCTGGTTTTATTCCACAGTGTGTCTGTCTCTCTGTTTTAACCTCATGCTGTTTTAAGAACATTCTTAGCTATTGCTCAGAGAGGCTCAGAGGACAGGTTTAGAGCAAGCTTCGCGCAGAGCTGGGGCAGGCAGGACCTGTGATGAGCTTTGGGATGGTGGTTTGGCGATCAGTACCGGCCAGTCTCTTGGATGCCCAGGCTCTGGCCCACTTGGTGTCATTTCTGCAGCATTTTTCAGTATTATGAACCTGCTTTGGTTTAACAATTGGGAGACATTTTCAATGAACTTTCCATTTAAAAAAATGAAAGTCTGGTTCCGAGTAGATTATAGGAGCAAAGCAGTTAATATTCTCCATATTGTGCCACAGAATGCTGTTTCATTTGGAAACAGTTACCTGTGTTTCCTAGCCCCTTTTCATTCATTAGATGTTTTCAGTACCCTGAACTGCACTTTCTGGTGCAGCGCGGCCTCCAGAGTGTGGCATCTAGAAACCTAACTCAGTACTTGTGGAAATCTTGATTCTGAACAACATAGTGCATCTTCTAACATGCATATTTTTAAAACTCAGAACATGTTTTTGATGTTTTTATTTTTCCAGTACTGGGTCTGAACTCATAGTTTTTCCACTGAGCTATAGCCTCATCCCTTTTTAAGATTATTTTTTGGTTTTGTTTTAGTTTGATTTGTTTTTTTAAAGACAGTTTCTGGCAAAGTTGACCAGTTTGGGCTCAAATCTGCAGTCTTTCTGCCTCAGCCTCCCAGTGTGGATTGTAGGTATGTGCTACCATGCCCTGCCATATATTTAATACTAGAATTCTGACATTCTACATTAGTTTTATTAGCAACTGACTTACAAGGGATAATACTACTGATTTTATTTTACAATGAAAAAACTGATCCTGAAAATCAGGACTTGCTCCTCAAACTCAAACTTTTCTAACCCACATACAGTACTAAGGAGACGTGTCCAGAGGTCAAGAAAATGTGTATTTCTTCCTGCTCCATTGAAGATACTCTTCAGAGGAACCCTCCCCAGGCCTGGTGATGAAGATTAATGCCTGCTAGGAAGCCGATGCCCCTTGCCTTGATTTGCTCTAAGTTGCCAGGTTTAACCTTCCATTGACTATATACCATTAGTGCAGATGTCAACAGAGTGAAAACACGGATGTCTTAGTATTTTTTTTTTGAAAATCCTTTTGAATTTGCAGACCGTCGGAGTATAAAGCCTGCCAGGGGTTCTGTTGGCAGCAGTTCGCTGCTCTGGAGCGCAGGGTTTGCAGACTAGGAGAAGGTGAAGATGATGGGTGTGTGGGCTGTGTAGACCTGGGGTATTTCTGTAGCCACTTACCCCCAGTGCTGTAGTATAGGCTGTGGGCAGTGCTCAAACCAAAGAGGTGGCCCTGTGTTAGAATAAAGATGTGTAGAAACACAGCCGCTGACCCCCAGCTGCCCTGGCACATGGTGAATGTAAAAAAGGCAGCACAGGAGAGGGAGGCTGGGAACAAATTATGAAACACCTTGCTCGTATCGTATGTTGGGCTTTTCTCTGCTGCTGATCTCCATACTTTTATTTATTTGTTGATTTTTGATTTCCATACTTTTGACCCTATACTTTTTGCAGTAAAAAATGTTGACTATTTGCCTTCTTTATATGCATTGATAAAAAATATATATGCATTAATGTATAAATTATACTCTGGTCTGCCATACTAAAATATGGTCTTACATATACCAAAATTTAGAAAAGAGTGTCATAATTTGCATAATGTTTGTAAGTTTTTAAAAAATTATTTACTAATGGTTGAAAATGTATTTGCTCAGTAAAATGTTACTTTGTAAAAAAAAAAATCTTGGCCAGGGATTTAGCTCAGTGGCATAAGTGCCTGCCTAGCAAGCACGAGGGCAAGAGTTCGATCCCCGGTACCACAAAAAAAAAAAAAAAAAAGTTAATTTTAAAACCATTGTGAAATATAATGATTTTTAAAAATTGGTTCTAGTTTAGCAGCATCCACTGATGAAGAATATATAAGCAAATGATTTTACTAAAAATCATCATGTTCATTTTTGTTCATTCATGCATGCATGTATTCATTCAGTATTTATGGAATGCCTGCACTATTCTAGAACCTAAATGGTAAGATTCCTTATGGAACTCACTTACTTTTGGCAAGTATGTTAGCTTTCTGTTGCTGTGACAAAATACCTGTTCAGCTTAAAAGCAGAAAAGTTTGTTTTGGCTCAGGTTTCAGACCAGGGTCACCCAGTTCCATTCCCTTTAGGCTTGTGGCGAGGCTGAGGCATCTGTGCTGCAGAGGGAGAGAGAGAGTGTGGCAGGCCTGCCCAAGATCTGTCCTTCTGGTCACCCCCAGTGACCAGCTTCCTCTGCCTCCTAACAGCTGTGCGGTGTGGACATGTCTCCTGCCCAGGTTGCTGACCTCTGGACCAGTCACCTGGGTCTCACCTCAACACATGGCTACAGGGGGATCGAGCTCTCAATACATGCATTTTTAGGGGATACTTCATCTGTAATACACAACAGCAAGAGCCTTTATAAGCTTATAAGCAAGTAAATGTGTAGTATGTCTGGTGGTGAGAGCCCACAAGAGGACAGAAAAGCAGAATGAAGAGGGAAGTAGGGGTGGCTGGTGTCTCTTGCTCTTGTGATACTGTGTAACAACCATGAAACCTACGTGCTCTTACAGGTGGGGTTCAGCTCAGCAGCTCACTGGTCTTGCCCAGATGAATGTACATTTCTGGGGACCAGCAGTCACCCTGCTGTGGCTGGGATGGTGGGTTAGTCACACACAGTGTTTCATTCTGTGGTTGCTGTCACAGTGTACAGGTGAGGGGGCTGCATTAGGCTGGAGACTGGTCCCCTGCTTCTTCTGGTGTGTCCTATCACTGCACAAACTGTGATGCCAGCCCAGCTTCAGGAGACAGGGAAAGCAATTCCACTTTGACGTCAGAAGCTATAGTCACCTGCATCTTAATACAGGGAGGACTGAAAATAGGCCGTTAATATGATCAGTTTACCATATGGCAGGTATGGGAGGTCCTGTTACACTGGGAGGTTCAGAAGCGAAGTCAGACTTTCAATAGGGAGGCAGCCATGCAGTTGTCTGTGAGGAGCGCATTCCAGAGAGAGTAGTACGAGCTCTAGAACCTGGGTGAGAGCGGGTTGGAATGTGTCTGAGCAGCCTGAGCGAGGATGTGTGTCGTAGATTGCTGTGGGGCCGGGTTGCAGTAGGCTTTCTAGGACAGGGATGGCAAACCTTTCAGAGCTCTGGTGCTGCGCACAGCCCCCTGTGGCACGTGTGCCAGGGGACCCTTTCGGGTTTTACCCTGGGGGATGATGCTTTCAGTGGTACTCAGTGGGATCACCCTGGCCGCCCTGTGGAGAGTGGATTGCAGCAGGAAGGCACAGCAGACAGTCGTAGGTGAACAGGAGCCAAGCCCTCAGCCATGCCAGTGAGTACGAAGGACAGAGAAGAATGCAGAAGGCAGCTCTTAGGTAGCTGGCATTGTCAGGACTTGGATTGTTTAGGATTAGGGCAAACATCCCATGTTCACCTGGTTGGCTGGTCGCTTGGTGTTGATGAGATAGGAAATCCAGCAGGAGAGATTGGCTTAAGAAGTTAGATGTGTGGTTGGTTGGTTTATTCTTGAGACAGGGTCTCACAGTGTGGTTCAAGCTGACCTGGGTCTCACTGATTGTAGCCCAGGCTGGCCTTGAACTCACTGTGATCCTCTTGCCTCAGTCTCCCCTGTGCTGTGGGTTTAATTTTAGAGATCTTGACTTTGAGCTGTCTAGAAGATAGGAAATAGTGAGGGGACAGTAATGATTTAGATCTGAAATGAATTTAAAGTCAGGATTGGCCCTGTGGATCCAGAATTTTTTGTATTAGTGATTATTGGGCCCATGGAAAATGAGATTTCTGAGATAAAGAGTTAAAACTGAAGTTTTTATGTACATTTAATTTTTTTTTTTTTTTAAGTAACTGCTGGCTCAGCTTTGGCCACTGTGTGGGTCTGATTGTCCTAGGGTGGCACACCCAGACTGCTTACTGTGCCAGCGGGCCCGTTAGGCTCTTCAGGCTTGTGTGTAGCTGAGATCTGGAAACTGATGAATTGAAATTGGAGAAGACAGGAAGGTCCTCTGTCTTCGAAAGAAACGGTGGAGCAGGAGAGGCGAGCGGGCAGTTGGCACGTAGGCGGCGCGCTTCTTGGGCACCCTGCCGTGGTCCTTCAGCGGTGCCCTGCTGCGAGCTACAGAGAGGTTGGGTAGAGTTTAAATGAAGGGCTGCCCCTACCGCATCAGAGCGGAGCGCTGACCGCGAAGGCCACGCCGCCTCCCCTGCCTGAGTGCCTGGCAGTGTGGCTGAGGGAAGGTGCTGGCTCCCGGGCAGACTGGTCTGCCGTGCCTCGGGGTAGAAAGTGCACTTTCATCCCAGTGCAGTTTTCTGTTGTTGGTAAAATTATTTTAATTATTCAGACGCTATTTTAAAAATATGTAAGCAGCCACGAGGCACACACTTAGTCCCAGCTCTCTCCGGAGTCTGAGGCAGGGGGATCACCACAAGTTCAAAGCCAGCCTTAGCTATATAGCGAGGTCAGGGTTAGCTTGAACTGCATATTGAGACCTTGTCTCAAAAAACAAAACATTTAAAAACGTGATTTGGAAAAAAAAAAATACACACACACACACACACACACACACACAGGTTTACCAAATACAGGCATGCATGCCTGTAATCCCAGCTACTCAGGAGGCAGAGGCCAGGAGGATTGCAAATTTGAGGCCAGCCTGGGAGAATTAGAGAGCAGGTCTCAAAATAAAATTTAAGGCTAGGGATATAGCTTGGTGGCACAGCACCTGCCTGGCAAGTGCAAGGTCGAGAGTTTGATCTCTGGTACCAAAACAAAACAAAACTGCACCTTTAAAATAAAATTTAAATGAAGGGGCTGGGGTTTTATCTGAGTCCTGCATTTCCTGCATGCTGGCCAAGCGCTCTACATCTCCATCCCACCTCCCCATGTGTTACTTAGAAGTGTATTGGTTTTTAGGGTTTGTTTTATTTTGTTTTGTTGTTTTAGTTCAGGCTGGCCTCAAACTTGTGGTGGTTGGTCTTCATGTCCCATCCTCCCAAGTGCTAGAATTACACTATGGGAAATACATTGTCTAGTCTCCAAGTATTGGGAGATTTTGTGCTTCCTACCTTCCATTTTCTTTTCCACATTCTTCCCTGTCTTTTCTCCCTCCTTGCTTTCCTTTCCACTGACTAAACCCAGGACCTTGGCATTGAGCTACATCCACAAGTCTTTTCTTTTATGAGACAGGGTCTCACTAAGTTGCTAAGTTGCTGGGGCTAGACTGGAACTTGGAATCCTCCTGCCTTAGTTTACCACCGTGATGGGGTTATAGTATGCACCAACATACCAGTTGTTATTCATTTTTAATTTAATTCCATTGTGCTCTAAGAATAGACATCACATAATTTCCATTCTTTTAAATTTGTTAAAGTGAATTTTATAGCCCGGATTTTTGGCTTGTTATGTAGTCTGTCTTGGTGAATATTTCAAGTGCATTTCCGAACAGTGTGTATTGTGTGGTTGTTGGTTTAATAATCTGTAGATCTCCATTGTATCTTTTGATGGTGGTGAATTCAACTGTAGCCTTAGTGGTTTTTTTTTTTTTTCTCCTGCCTCTGTCCATTTCTGATATAGGGTGTTAAAATCTGCATCTGTGATCATGAATTCCAAAGTTTCTTCTTGTGTTTCTGTTGGTTTTACCACATATATTTTGGTGCACTCTTATTGGCTGCATATATATTAAGGGTTGTTATGTCTTGGAGAAGTGACCCCTTTATCCTTGTGTCATTGCCCCTTTCTTTATTCCTGATCAGGTTACTTGCTGTGAAGTCTGTCTCTGAAATCAATAGAGCTATTCTTGTTTTCTTTTCATTCCTATTAGCATGATCCATCTCTACATCTGTTTATTTGTAATCTATACATCTTTATTTTGTTTCCTCTTGTTTTGCTGTGTTTTGTTTTGTTTGGAGCAACTGGGGATTGAACCTAAGGACTATGAACTGACTTAATCTCCAGGCTACACCTCTTTTTTTTTTTTTTTTTTTTCCCCTCCATACTGAGATAGAGTTGCCCCTCTGCCCTACTGGGCTTGAATTTGTTGTTGGCCTCAGCCTCCAAGAGTGCTGGGATTAGAGGTGTGTGCTACCACACCCAGTGTGCTTTTTGCTTTTAATCCATCTTATATGTGATACAATTTTCACTCTTACTTTAGCTTTTTTCAGTTTTAAATGGTTGCCCTACAGTTTGCAGTGTGCATTTCCAGCTAATACAGCGTGGTAAGTCTGATTGGTGAACGAATTCCGTTCCAGAACACTCGGAAGTCAAATTCATTTGTGAGTCCCACACAGTGAGTCTTATGACCTTTAACACAGATATAAAATGTAAAGCATAAAAAAACCCAAATGCGAGGTCTGTTCGCACCTGTGAAAATTCACAACTTGAATGTTCGTAGTTTGGGGACTTACTGTAGATAACATGCTACCACTTCACATATAGTGAGAGTACCTTCCAGTGACAAAGTATCCTAGTGTCTCTGTCACATCCCTGTGTCATTGCTGCCATTGTTCACTAACCTGTGTTTATGATAATCAACTTGATTAAGATTTAAATAAATAAATCTGGTGCTAGTGAGAAAATGAAAAAAGACATTGTGTTTCTTTTGCCCCTTTCTCTTTGTGCTTCTCTGCCTCCTCCTACACCTTCCACCTTTTATGGATGTTCTCATGGTCTGTTCTGGATTTTGTCACTCACCTTACCCCATTCCTTTTTCTCTTTGCATTTCAAATTTCAGTTTCATTTTTGGAAGTTTCCATTGAGCAATCGCAAGCACAGAGATTCTTTCCTTAGCCATGTCCACTCATCTGAGAAGCCCATCAAAAACATTCATTTCTGTGACAGTGTTTTTGATAACTCGC
Organism: Hydrochoerus hydrochaeris; assembly: GCA_004027455.1. Lineage (NCBI taxonomy): Eukaryota > Metazoa > Chordata > Mammalia > Rodentia > Hydrochaeridae > Hydrochoerus > Hydrochoerus hydrochaeris. The sequence continues at coordinate 113,927 of PVLA01002720.1, read as the reverse complement.
ATTCTTTTTTGGTTACTACTTAGAATCTTTCTGCTTATGATAGTTGCAAGTTTTAAGGACAGCAGCTTGTGACCTCACTGTTTTTTAGATCTAAGGAGACTTGTTGATTATTTTAGCTTGTGCACCTTTTAACTTGCTAAGTGCTCACATAGTGGACTGGGAATCAGAAGTCCCAAGTGAGTCTTGGACAGAATCACTCCAATTTTGTTTCACTTCAAAGAGCATAAATTATTCTATGTTTTCTGGAAAATTTAATCCCTTTGAAGGGGTTTGGGACTGCTCACCTCCTCTCTCCTTTCCTCTCTCCTTTTTTTCCTAGGGCCTTCTCCCTGAGCTACATTTCCAGCCCTTTTTAATTTTATTTATTTATTTTTAAATTTTGTGACTGGGTCTCACAAAGTTACTAAGTTACCCAGGCTGGGCTTGAACTTCTGATCCTCCTGCTTTTTGGCCTTTCAGAGTGCTAGGCTTACAGCCCTGTGACTGGCTTCTTTCTTGAAGGCATTTGTGATAGAGATGAGGAAATAAAGATGAACAGAAGTAACCAGTGCAGAGCTAAACATAATGCTTGGGGCAAAGTGCCAACCTTTTGTTTTAGTTGTAAAATGTATATACAGTTTACTATTTTAAGTGTATAGTTCAGTTGTATTAATTACATTCATGTTTTTTAATCCAATGTGGATTCTTAAAAGGGAAAGTTCACGTAATGTTAGTGCAGAGCTTTATGAGAAAGAGCTTCTAGCAGGAGCCTAGCAGGAAGGGTGAATGTGGGGGAGAGACCCATTTGAGCAAATAAATAAGAGATGAGAATGATAGAGTGCCATCATTAAATAATGAAAAGATCAGAAAATAACATTGCAGAATTGACACAGTGCAGCTGTGTAAATTTTATGAGCATTAAAAGAACAAAGAATTGGTATTGTATCATTTTTTAAAATGACTCTGAAGTCAACTTTTCATAGGTCAGAATAAATGTGATAGAGTGTGGGTTCCCAGTGTGTATTCATTAAGTCTAAAAGATGTGCTGTACGTTTTGAATGGATGGGGGAAGCTGTATGTCACAAGGTTGGCAGATTATAATCATTGGCAATCGCAGCGGTGGTAGAGGTGGAGTAAAGGGCAGAGGTGACTAACATACTTCCATGGCGAACCTGTGGCACAGGTGTTACTGTGTTTTTCTTTTAAGACAAAAGATGTTAATGTGTGGGTCTTTTCCAAACTGAAACCTCAGTGTTCAGGTTTAATCACAAGGTGGTACTTTGTAATAAGTAAGTGGGTCTTGAGATTTAGTCTAGATACTTGGTCTCTGGTCACTTGTATCAGTGGTCTAGGATGTACTTTTGGAAAGTACACTTTGTTAGAAAAGGGGTTTTGTGCTATTCACTACAGCATCTGTAAAACAAAAATTACGTTGCTGAGCGAAGGCTAGGTTAGGAGAGGATGTGAAACTAGTCATCTTCATGGAGGTGATAATTCAGTCTGAAACTTTTTATTATAAATACCTGAGTCCAGAATTAAAATTTTGATGCTTTTCAGAGATTATTGGTGATTTATAAAAGTAAGCAGAGTGGTAGAGGCAAAAAATTTCAGAAGATGCAGGAGTTAGGATGTATAGGTCAAACTTTAAAAAGTTTATCTGTTGACCACAGCTTCGTGGCTGCCAGACCTAGCAAAAAATAATTTTTTCCATACAGTGGGAAATAGTACTGAGGTGTTTTCAAATTACAAAAGTGACCCTTTTCTTGTGCTATATTTTGTTTTTGCAAGGATAAATATGAACTCTGCACCAATGGAATTAATTTAGGCGTGTTTATTTTTTAGTTGGTGCTAAAGAGAATTGATGTTATTGTAGTAATAATGTTAATGCTGGAACTTGGTATTTTCAGCTTTACTGTGTGTTCATATTGCAGATTATGGAATAAAATAAATGATAGGTTGCTCTGGTCCCTGACAGAGACTACAGGAGGCTATAGTGATTATATTTTCTTGAATTAAAATCCAGACACATACTAGACGAAGGAATAGTCAGAAGCCAAAGTTTTAATACCCAGAATTTGGAATTTCTGAGCAATTACTGTGGGGATAATGGGAGAAAATATTTAAAGTTGGGATTGACTTGGAAAATCAGTGTAATCAGTGTTTGCATAAATTAAATGAAAGAAGGTGAGGCCCTATTAGTTGAAAGTAAAATAATTAAACCTGTCCCATTTATTGTATTAGGTATCTTCTCAGTAAAATTAGCATATATGTTAAAATTTTATTCTGACTCATGGTATTTTATTTCCATAAAAATATACCTTCAAAGTCTGGAGAGAGTAAATTTGGATAAAATTTGCATATTTTTTTCTCACCAGGAACAAGACACTTTCTTTAAGAAAAGTATTAACTTGTTTAGGCTTTCTAAAACTCAAAAAACCAACCTACAGAGTTGTTAATTTTAAATTATTTTTCTTTTAGTTTTTTATGTGCCGTATTCTTTTTAAGTGTAAAATCTGCAGTACAGAAGTTTATTTTAAAAATTCTTGAACTGAAGAATTATTGCCGCAACCATTCAGGGAGGATGGTAAAGCTAGGTTAGGGGAAGCTTTGCTGCTGGTCAATTGATGGAACCAGGAATTGAACCCCGGCCTCTCTGCCTCAAAATTATCATGTTGTACGCTGGAAATGAAGTATGTGCGTGCGCCTGTGTGTGTGTGAAGTGATTTATTAAGTATACAGGTCAATTCTAATTTGCATCCATTTTCTTTGCATGTCACCCCCTGGGAAGACGTGAACATGTTAATGGCACCCTGTTTTGTGGTGGGTTTCACTCATAGCAGCCAATAGTAACAGTATGGAGAAGATGGCACCTTCAGGAGATTCATTTTCTAACAGGGATGCAAGGTGTGCGTGGAGGGGGCTCGATTAGACCCGTGCATGGAAGCAGCAGGTAAAGATGGAGAAACGGTGTAGGGGGAGGTGGATGAGGGTGATTTCAGTACTGACAGGAATAACTGGAGTAAGGAAATTGATGGGAGTGAAGCACAGGAGAATTTTGTTACCCAAAGCCTCTAAGATTGATTGGCCTGGGCGCATTTACTTTAATATCAGTTCTGACTTAGGCTTCATATGAGAAATGCAGGTCTGAAGAAGAATGGCAGGCACATTAGTCTATGAGGCCACAGTGACAAAGGTGAGCAAAGATAGAAGGTGAGTTGTGAAAGGCAGAATGGCATGTTTTGCAGATAAAGTTCTTCGATTGTTTTAGCACTATTGTAAAACCTGCTATTAGTATCATGCATATATTAATGTGTAAAGATTTATCACCAGTTAGACATTGTATAGTGTATTTGGAGTGGAAATTATACTTTGATTTTAGTATTTCCTGACTTTTCATTGTTTTTGTGGGATGTGTGTTTGTTTTGTTTTTTGAGGTGAAAACTTGCTAACTTAACTCAAACTGGCCTGAACTTGACTCACAATCCTCCCACCTTCATAACTGGGCTTACAGGCACGCTCTGCCACGCTAAGTCTACTTACTGGGGTGTTTTTTTGGTTATAATGAAACTTCTAGGGTAAGGCTTAATAGTAGGGTTGAGTCACTTTTGTGACCAAGGGCAATTTTTTTGTGTATAAGGCCAGACAAATTAAGGCATTGAAGACTGGAGGGATGGTGTATGGTCTAATAATAGCCCTTGAGGGATCTTAAGTTATGGTAATTTTTTTATACCTCATGTTATTGAAAAAGGAATTTGCTTTAGTTTAATAGCCATATCAGTTCTGTTTTTTCTGTGTTAATTTGTTTTCTGAATTACTATTTGTTTCTGTCACTGCCTTCTCAGTTCCGTGTCTGATTGGCACTTAGGGAAATTAGAAACAGTCCCGAGGTGGACCTGAGAAGGCTTGCAGAGGAGGTGGGTGAGACACAGGCAGCTCTGGGCTCTGTGTGAGCCCCTGCTGAGTGGCGGGGCTGTGCCCTCGTGTTTGCAAAGCCCTTTGCACTGAGTGGGCAGCCTAGTGATTTACCCAACTTCACACAGCCCCTTCTCAGGGGGTTCAGTCCTTAGGTGAGTGATGAAACCATTCTACCCATGAAAGAACTCAAATCCTAACACACAAGCACCATCCTGAAAGAGGATAGTCACGCTTCTTGTGACTCTTGGAGGCCTTTGAGAACCAGTCTGTAAGTTTTGAATCAGGGGAATACAGTTAGTCATTTTAAAAAATTAAGATGAAACAGTTAAATGGGGACTTCGGGACAAAGTAAATATTAAAACTCTCATCTTATTTGCATCCCAAAGTCTGAGGATTATCGCCCAGTGGAGGGCACTTACTGCTAAGGCCCTAGTTTTGATCATTACTGCCAAAAACAAAGACAAAGCTACAAAACTTCTTAGTATATTAACACATTTCTGATTTGTCCAAGAAGATTCAATAAGTTACTCTTGATTTCACCTGTTTTTAATGTGAGTTCTTTGCACTGATACTGCTCTGTGTGAAGCCCAATAAAATAGTCCAGTCTCTGCCTCAGTTTTATAGACAAGCCTTGAAATGCTTTTTTATAAGCGACCGAGTGACGTATAAGAACTCAGTGTGGAGAGGACTGAAGGGCAATTAAGGAGTGGAAAGGTTCAAGAAAGACTTCACAAAGGAAGTAACACTTTAGCCAGAATTCTGTTAACTTACACCAACAGGAGCACACATTGTGAGGCTGACGGCTCACCATTCTATATAGCTGGAGGGCCCTGTGGTGCTGATAGAGCATTAGGAAAAGAAGCGTTAGGGGAAGTGGTCAGGGAGCACTGAAAATATTTTATGGTTACAGAATTGGTAGTTTGTCTTAGGTTATAGACACAGTAGAAGGTTTGGAGTCGGAGACTAAAGTGTTGACAGTTTGCTTTAATTTAGGGCTGGGAAGTACTGGAGATTGAACCCAGCATACTTCTTTGAGCTGCATCCTCAGCCCTTTATTATTATTACTATTCCATTTCTAAAATTGGGAGACATGGGCTCGGACTTGTGTCCTTCCTGCCTCATCTTTCAAGTGCTGGATGACAGGCTCTGGAACCACCACACCCAACTGATAAATACACACCTGCCAGTGACAGTGGTTTTGTATTTATGGAGTTTATAGCTCAGTAGAAAAAATAAGGTGCTTTTTCTTTATATATTTCTATTAAGAATAGTAAAGGGGAAGTGTTCTAAGTAAGTGTACCTGCAAAAGTAAAAACAACTCGGAAGAGAAAGTGATTTGGGAGCCTCTATACAGGTGAGAGATGTTCAAGATGGATACAGTCTGGAGGTGCTTGAGTGGGCTCACCGTGAGACTCAGATCGCCTGGTCAGCTTTTCCTGGTGGAATATAGTGCTTTTTGGCAGTTACTGCTGATGTAAGGTGTTGGCTGGTCTATGCAGTGCTGGATTAAGTATTCTGGTGTTTTACTTGCATGTGATGGGAAATTGATTCAGAGAAGAGTTTTAGTTTTCCTATCTGCCATTCCTCGGAACCATTTAATGCTTTTATTTATGCCCCTTTGGTTTTTATCAGCAGCCTGTGATTCTTGCTTTCATTTGCTGCTCAGTTATGATCTCCCTACTGCTGTCTTTGCCTTTGACAATTATATTTTCTTTATTCACCCCTAGTTGTTCTCCAGTTTCCTATAAAAAGTCCCAAAGCACTTTTTTCTTTTTGGATTTCTTTTTTTACACTCTTATTAGTACAGTGATCACATTCATAGCAGGGAATTGGTACATGTATACTACAGTTCAGTTCCCTTCTTTATCCCTTCCCTCTGCCTCCTGTCATTTTTCCAGCATCAGATTCCTTTATGAGACTTCATAATTATTAGATACCAGACTAATAGATCAAAGAACATATAAAAGGTATAAGGCAGTTGTATTAAGTCACGGTATACTTTTAGATACATTGTCCCTGCTAGGTTACAATACTTTTTTTTTTTTTTTTTTTGTACCAGGGATTGAACTCATGACCTTGCACTTGCTAGGCAGGCACTTATGCCACTGAGCTAAATCCCCAGCTACAATATTTTTTTTTCTTTCTCTTTTTTCCTATTGTCATATATATTATTATATATGGAGTTTTTCATGTAAGAAACATTTAAGTTTGTGTGTCTGAGTTACTTAACATAATCTCAACTTGCATCCATTTTCATACAAATGACTCAAGTTTATCCTTTTTATGGCAGAGTACTATTCCCATCGTGTGTAAATACCACACTTTAATCCATTCATCTGTTGATGAACGTATAGCTATTTCCAAAATTTAGCTGTTGTGGATTGTGCTGCTACAAACATGGGTATGCACATATCTGTGTCTTTAACTCTTGATAAGATACCTAGAAAAGGGAATAGCTGGGTCAGATGGAATTTTTTAGTTTTTTGAGGAGGAATCTCCATACTGATTTTTTTTCCCATAGTGGCTGTGTCAATTTGTACTGCACAACCGTGGTGGAGAAGGGTTCCTTTCTCCTTGCAGCCCTCCAGCACTTGTGATTTCTCTTTCTCACTCTCTTTTTTTGAGGTGAGACCTCACTATAGTTCAAGTTGGCCTTGACTTTCCTGTGTAGTCTAGGTGGGCTTTGAACTTGTGATGACCCTGTTGCCTCAGCTTCTAAGTGCTGAGATGACAGGTATGCACCACTGTACCCAGCTGTTGATTGATTTCTGGATGGTAGCCACTCTTCTGGAATGAGGTAGAGTCTCATTTTATTTCTCAGTGATGTTGAACCTCTTTTCATATATTTCTTGGCCATTTGTATTGCTTCATCTGAGAAGTGTACGTTTCAAATGTTCATTTTTTCCCACTGGGTTTTTATATTGGGGGGGGAGGGGTTAGGTTTTTTTGGTTGTTGTCGTTATTGTTTATATATTTTAGATACTCTTTCTGTCTGAGAAGTAGCTAGCAAAATTTTTCTCATCCTGTAGGTTGTTGTCTCTGCTGCACATAAAGCACTTATTTCAAAATTATTTGGTGCTGGCAACCTCTATAGAAGGCGCAGAGGAACTTAAGAGATTGTTGAAAATCAGCCTCCATCTCGTGATCATCAGTCAGTGGTGGGAGCCCAGGTACCTTATAGTAGTGGTTCTCAAGACAGCAGCAGCTGCAGCACCTGGGAGTTTAACTAAAAATGCAAGGTTGTGGGCATTTCCCCGCACCTACTGATGAGAAACAAGGGCTAAGCCCTCGCGGTCTTGTCTTCCAGCTGACTCTGGAGCAGCGATCTGCCCCACTGGTGCAAGTTCCAGGCAGGCAGGTTGGCCCAGCCTGCTGTATATGGCTCTTAGTCTTTGATCAAGGAAAGCTTTTGAGTGAATGAGTGAATGAACGAATGAGAACTAGACTTCCTGTAACTGACTCCAGGAACATTGAGCCACATGTTCTCTGCGGACTGCACAGGGACTGGCTCCATCCTAGCACTGAGGGGTTAAATATTCAGTGTCCCGTGACTGAAAGTAGCAGACCCAGAATTTTAATTCAGGCAGCTTAGCTGTCCACCTGACTTTTGGGGTAGAGCTTAGGGAGTCTGTACCTGAACATAGCTTTTTAGTACAGATGGGTAAGATTTTCTTGATGTTGATTTGTTTTGAAAAGTATGAAACAAGGTTTTGTGTCCATGGTAGGTATGAAAGTTTCCAAGTACACTGCTGCATAAAATTGAGCAGTAATATGCATGCATGTGAGGTCCAGTGTGACAGTTCAATACAGGTTTATAGTATGCAACATCCAGATCAGGTGTAAGTGTACTATTTTGTGATCTTTTATTTGCATAGGACGTTCTTCATTTTAACTTTTTCAACAAACATTTTTTTATTAAAATAACTTTTCTAAAACAAAAATAATGAGAGAGTGGCAGAGCTGTGCATTTTACATCTTCAGCGTTCAGCCTGGGGTGTGGACTGCCCTCTGGGTTGCCCGGGCCTCTTCGGGCATTGCAGCAGCCGGATGCTGGTTTTCAGAGCCTCTGCAGATCAGTGCGCATTGTGAGCTCTGATACTGTGGCAAAACGCAGCAGGTGGCAGTTATGTTCGGTTTGTTTATTCTGGGATACCAGGCTACAGTTTAAACTTGAATATGTAATGACACATTCTATGGTGTTCCAGGCTTTTACAAAACTGGATAAATGAAAATTCAAATATTCATTCATGACATAAACATGTTGTCAGAGTTCACTGTGCCTTGCAGAACAAGATTCTAATAGTAAAATTATTTCACCTAAAAACTTTGTACATTTCTCGGTAACACTATCTGAAAACACATCTTTTCAGGTATTTTTGAGAAGAGAAAACACAAAAATTTGATGAATTATACAAGGTGTTTCTGTTAATACAGAGTAATGAAATCATACACAGTCTTTCTGACTTTGCCATTATGTTACATATAATTTGTTGAGGTGTGAAAAACATAGTAATAAGTTCTTTCACCTATTTTCTGCAGGTACCCATTTCTAATAGACACTTTTGTTGATGTTCAAAGATACTTTAGGCATGTGTGCAAGTGAACGCAAGTTCCTTTTAACGCCAGTAGTAGGGTACTACATACACCGTTACTGTGTCTCTGCTTTTTGCACTTAATGTGTGTCTTAGAGAGGTCTCTGTATTACTATATACAGACATCTTCCTCTTTTGCTTTCCCACAGTATTTGACCTTATGAATGAAACAAATCTATTTACAGCCAGTCCCCCTAATAATAGTTTATTTAATTGTTTGCAGTCTTTTGCTGTTACACATATTGAGACAACAAATAACCTTGTGCATACATCATTTTATGTGTTGCCCGCTTATCTGGAGGACAAACGTAGGAATACAGTGCCTGCGCTGAAGGCCATATGCATTTGTAGTGGTCAGACTCCCTTTCCTGAGGGGTTGTGCCACTGCACTTTCTCATCAATGTTGCATGGTACACCCTCTCCGCAACAGTTTTTAACTTTTGCATACAACCCCCAGCATCTGTATGTATTTTGCAGGAAAAAGCATCTTACTGGTAGGAAATGTTACTGAGGCACTGTGCCTTGCAGAACAAGATTCTAGTAAGTCTTTTCATCTTAAAAAATACACATTCCTGTTTTAGATCTCTAAAATTATGATAAAATTTAGCAGTCAAAAAGTTGACCATTCTACATGCATCTTTATAAAATTATTTCAAGTGCTTTGTGTTAAAGCATATCATAATAATAGTTAAGACAAGATTTTTGTATTGAAATTCTGACTTTAAAAATATAGACCTACGATTCTTAGTTCTTAGATGCTCATGCATCACAAGCAAAAAATAAAATTTTCATTCCATTTGTACTTAATAATGTTGAGTAGCAGAACCAAAATGCTTTCTGTATGTCTAAGCCTGAAAGAAAGTAGCCTGCTTTGAAATTAAATTTTAGCAATGTAGTTGAGTAGAAATTAAACAATTCACAATGCCGACTTTCAGTTCTTCTGAAAGCAGGAAGTGTATTACTGACACACAGAAATATTCCAGCCCAGAGAACATCCCTAATGCCATATGTGGTAAGAATTTGTCACTAACCCACAAACCACTTCTGTAATGCAGTGAATAAGCAGAATTGGTCTTTGTTGGATATTTCCAATCTAATATGAAAGAACCTTGTTTTGCAGTGTCTTATAAGTAATTATTAGGTTATGCCTTGGGGAGAGCCTGGCACATCATGGGTGCTCATGGTTTATTGAGAGAAGGAATGAAGAAACCTGTGCATAATTCTTTTAGGTATAAATTTAAAACTTGGTTAGGTTATTGAGACTGTTCGTTAAAACAGAAGTTACCTGACTACATTAAAGAATGATTTAAATATCCCGACTCAGCTTATTATGGTATCTTTAAATAAAGCTGCTTACTTTTTTTCTAGTTGTTCTTTTCATTGTCGTTCATTTGGAATAAATATTAATCTTATGTTTGCATTTATGCTAAAAAGTTATCTTTTTGGTTAATTAGTAAGGTGGGAAAAGTAACAGCAAGAAACAAATTCGTTATGAGGAAAATGGGTCAGCAGATTTAGCGAGGAGCTATTTGAGGATCGTTAACATTTTAACCATGTTTCTCTAAATGTGAATTTTATTTTCTTGTATTTTAAGCGATTAAGAAGATTGTCTACCAAATATAGGACAGAAAAGATATACCCCACAGCCACTGGAGAGAAAGAAGAAAATGTTAAAAAGAACAGATATAAGGACATACTGCCATGTAAGTTTGAATTGCCCTCCATGGAACAAATAGAAATGCAATTAGCCTTTTGTAATCTAACTCCCTTTGTCCTTCCTGAGTTTGATTGTTACAGAAGTAGTAATTAACCTCTTTTTCAAGGTACACTGCAACATAATAATTGGTAATTTTCCTCCTCGCTTTTCCTTTTGATAGCAATTTTGGTTCATGTGTAGTTTTTTTCTTAAGTATCAGAGTTGTTCTCATAATAAATTGTTTTAAGTACCAAAATTCCAAATGAGAGTGTCTTTTAAAGGCCCTGTTCAGAAAAGCTAATTTGTTAAAAAATTATAAAATGTTAAAATCACTGATTTATATTACCTGTTCACAGTACTAACCTCTGACCCCCTGAACATGTGCTTAGGAAGCATAGCCTTAAAAAGAGCTCCAGGGGGCTTTTTCTGTTGCCAGGTCCAGTGGTCTTTCAGCATGTATTTCTTTCTGTTAGGTATTTTGACACCATTTGCCAGTGTCTGTGAAACTCTCTTCTCCCACCATCTCTCTTTTATATCATTGCCTCCCTCTCTGTCCTTCCCTCTGTTCCTCACTGGTTCGACCACAGTGCCTGGCTCATGCTAGGCAAGTGCACTACCACTGAGTTGCACCCCTGCCCCCTTTTACATTTCGAAACAGGGTCTTGTTAAATTGCCTAGGCTGACCTCAGATGTGAGTTCCTCCTGCTTCGGCTCCCCAAGTAGCTGGAATTGCATGTAGGTGCCACTGTGCCTGACTGACCCTTCGTTTCTCAGGTGTGGAGTGTGTTAGAATTAACAAGCAGTGGCATGGGGTGAAGATGGAGAGCTCTGGCTGGAAGCTCAAGTCCTTGTTAGCTGTGAGACATTGGTTTCATCCTCTCTCTGTCTGGGTTTCCTCACCTGTAAAATGAAGACAGTAATAGTTTGAAGTGTATTTTTAGGGTTAACTTAACACTAACCCCACTCATTAAACTTTAACAAAACATGTCCCACTTCCCTTACTAGCTGCTTTATGTTTTAGTCTATTCAGGCTGCTGTAATAAAACAGTACCATAAACTGCACGACTTTTGAATGACAAAAATGTCTCCTACACTGCTGGAGTCTGGGAGGTGCCATGTTGTGGCACTAGCAGCCTGTGCCTAGTGAGGGCCCTCCCTCCTGGGTGCTCCCAGTGGCAGGACAGGTGAACTCCCTGGGCTGCCTCTGTGAGGACACCAGTCATGTCCTAAAGCCCTGCCTCTCGTACTGTGGCAGAGGCTTAGGCACTGGCAGGAATTTGGGAGAATGTGGGCATTAGGACCATGGTACCAGGGGTGCCGTGGGTTTCTGGTCACGTCACCGAGGGAGCTAGGTCATCTAGAGGTGGTGTTCTCTGGGTTTAATGCACATGCTCACAGAGAACACTTCTTTTTCTGTCATCTAGGGAACTCTTACGTAGCTTCAGGTTTCTGTTTTATAATGTTGCTTCATTCATTTTAATTTTTACAAAAATGTTTTGAGTGTATACTACGTGCAAAAACAAAACTGCAAGAAATCACTGCCCTCATAATTTGTATTCTAGTCTTGGTAGTCTATAACTAACACAAATTAACATACATCCTCTGTTAGGTGATGGTTTGTGCTATTGAGAATAATAGAGCAGGAGCCAGGGACCTGGGCAAAGTTGGGAATAGAGGAAGAACATTTTTGAATAAAGGGGAAGATTAGTGAGGGGCTGGTAAGTTGGACCATGAAATATAAAAACACTGATCTACATTTTTTACTGATTTCTGAGATAAATAGATTTTTGTGGTAATCATCACAACAGAATTGTGGGGTAGGTATATGCCATTTTACAGGTGGGAAATCGAGATGCAGACATTAAATGGCTTGTCACAGAGTTAATAGTTTGGAGTAGAATTTAAGTGAAGGCGGTTGATACACAAAACGGATTCTCAGAGAGTGATTTTCGCACTCAGAGGACATTCAGCAATGTCTGCAGATAGCTTGATTGTCATCTCTGGGATTCAGAGGTGTGGGCCAGTCCAGGTATTGTGCTGCACGTCCTGCAGTGTGCCAGCTGCAGCTCACCCACCGTAGAGTTACCAAGGCTGAGGAGCTGAATGGCCTGCCCTGCAGCAGCGATGGTGAGCCTTGCAGAGCTTCGATGATAACTATCAGCCAGCTGCTGCTCAGAGCTCTTCACTGTTGGACTAGAGTCAAAGTGACAGCCTTTTCCTTAACTTTTTTTTAAAAAGTAAATTTGTAGAGTTGAAAATTAGCATAATCCAGTTTCAGGATAGCCCAGAACTCCCAGAAGATTTGTAGTCATCAGCACCAGCAATTGCTAATCTGCTGTTTCTACAGGTTCTTATTTCTACAGACATAATCATAAAATAATGTGCACCGTAGTGCCTGACTTCTTTCACTTAGCATATTTTGGAGATCCATTCGTGGTGGACGTATTGGTAGTGGTTCGTTCCTTTTTGTCGTTGAGAAATAGTTCATTGTATGAATATACCACATTTTTTTTTAGCCATTCTCCAGTTGATAAACATTATAAACAGTGCTGCTGTATTTCCATGAGAGTCTGTGTGTGTACGTGAGTTTTTATTTATCTTAGAAACACTGGGAATGAAATTGTTGGGGCATTAGAAACTTGCAGTCCACTTTGAAAGAAGTTGCAGAACTGTATTTCATAGCGGCTGCTCCATTTTATGTCTCCAGCAGTGATGGCAGGAGTCCAGCTTTGTCACATCCCCATCATAACGTACTCTGTTGGGTTTTCATTTGTGTCTTTGTTTGACGCTGCTGCTCACTCTCTTGCCCAGACTGATCTGGAGCTCCTGCCTCAAGTGTTCCCTGCACGCCAGCTGGGCCCACTGGGTGGGCCAAGTGTGCTGGCTTTGAAGGCTTTGGCTGTCGTTATTGAGAGGTTCTCATTATGGTTCTTATTCGTACCTTTTCATGTGTTATTAGCCATTTCTTTGGTGAAGTGTTCAAATCATTTATACATTAAAAATTTTTTTCAAATCTAACGAGTGATAGCTAGACATCATGGCACACCTGTGAACCCAGCTATTGGGAAAGAAGGCTGAGGCTTGGAGCCTTGTAGCTGAGGCCGGGATGGGAAACGCAGCTCTTATAAAGCACGTCTGGGTTCAATCCCCAGGACCGTACCAAAGAGAAAACTTTTTTTTTAATTTTTTAAAAAATTTTATTTAAAGAGAAAAAAAGCAAAATAGAAAAAAGGGTAGAAACAGTACAGAATTTCAAAAAATAACACAAAAAACCGGTAAGAAATCACTAGTTGATAAATTACATATTGTCTTCTCAGATACAGTTAAACTGTTCAAGTTACAAAATTAAAGTGGACATTCAAAGGGTGAGGCTGCAACAGTTCTTTTCGACAAACAAAACTCAGCAACATGGTTATCAATCCTACACACTTAAACATGCATGCAGTTATATCCTTTAGAGCACTTTCTTTTCCTCCTTTTGCTTTTTAAGTCCATTATATGGTTAGTTATATCATGTTTTAGCTTGCTCAGTACCTTACTAATCTATTTCGTTGTTGTTATTTACTTTTTAATCAATAATTCTGTTGCTTTGTTTTTGAGTTTCTCCTCATCCATTCCCCATGGATCAGCTTTGGGGGAGTTGGGAGTTTTTGAAGGTATTTTGTTACTTTGTTATCTTTTTTAAAAAATTATTATTATTATTTTGAAGGTAGTAAAATACAGCAGAACAAGGCAGAACAAAGCCAATTGAGACAGTGTAGTGAAACTGGTACAAAACTTCACTGCAGGTTACCAGGATAACAGTAATACATACAATAGTATATCTCATTTTCTTTATAATAGTTGTTCTTTGAATCAGGTACAGTAAAATGGAAGGAAATACCAAGCTTATAAAAGCAGAATATTGAATAGAGCAATACCATTAATCAGAACAGAGTAAAACAGTGATAAAGATATTTGCCTTCTAAGAGATGGTAGAAGGAAATCTCCCATATTTGCTATATTGCATATAGTCAAACTCGCAAGAGATGCTCAGATCTCTGGCTCTCACTTGCTGGGGACGGGGGCTGAGATTGGTGTTTGAGTTTTAGCCTACGCGCTGGTAGGCTCATAGCCACCTACCAGAGCAGTTGAGAAGACAGTTTTACTGAGTTGTAAGAGTTCTATCTTTAGCCTGCCAAAGCCAGGCAGGCTGTCCTTTCAGAAGATGGATCTGGGTACTGTTCCTATTCCAGACATTCTTTAATTCTCAGAGCTAAGGTTAATAGATCTATTTTCATAGAGGTGGTTGTGTTTGTCTTTTCTTCTTCTTGTCTCCTGTTAATGTTTGTTCAGGGGAGGGAAGGGGTGCTGTTTTACAGCACTGTTTTGTGGCCAGTATTGATTTATCTTTTTGGTTTTGGCCTCTCGGGAGATTATAGAGGCAGTCGGCAAAATTAGGGAAAGGAAATTATTTTTATTTTTTACATAGATTCTTTATGCTTAATAAGAACACCAGTGAAAACATTCAAAATATAGGTGTATGTTATATGACCCAAATAGTACTGATTTTGGGATTCTTGATAATATATTGTGCTCTTGCGATAAAAGACTAGGGCTATGTATTTGTTTATGCTTTAGAGTATAAATGGAAGTTTTAAATCATAACTTTCTGAATCAAACTTAATGTACAATATAGAATGCCAAAAATCTTGTACTATTTTGACTTGCTTTCCCTGCCCACACCTGTTGAGTTGGCAGTAGCTGAAAGAAGAATGGCAGAAACATTAATTATTGAAGCTGGGCAGTAGATATAGGAGGGTTCATTATACAGTTCTCTTTTGTGTATGCTTAAATTTTTTCATCTTAGCACACTTCTTTTAAAAAAGAAATTCCCAGACTGCTTACAGCTAGCCTGGCATTTGGGAGTCACCGTTCTCATTGGGATTGGTGACACCAGAAACATCTGTAGCCAACTCTTCCCTTTGGTAAACCTATTATTGTATTCTGCTTTGAAATACTTTGAATAGAGACTGATAGAGGAGGTAATTGGGTCGGCTTTTTACTAGCACACAGGGCAGGAAGAAGATTTGTATGGTTATTTAACCATCATTAACATCAGTCTTAACTAAAGCTGAATAGTCTCATTTACCAGAAGCAGCTTTTTTTTTTTTTTTTTTTTTGGTACATACATTTCTTAAACCAAGTGCCATAGAAAGAGGGGAGGATATGTAGGATGCATGAAATAAGTTGGCAAAGCATTGATAAACATTTTCTTTCTTGGAAACAACAAGATGCATAATTTTCATCACAGGCATAGTGTGTCTTGTATGTCTCTTCCTATAACTTACTAGTTAAAATTTCATCAAAAGTAAATACATTAATCAGCAGAACTAGACCTTAGTTACTCTGCATACAATTTGGACCAAGGGAAAGTATTTTATAGGATATAGTTGTCCTTCTGAGAGTTGACTAAAGCTGGGGTGTAGCTCTGTGGTGGAGCATTTGCCTAGGTGTGTGAGATCCTCAGTTTGACCCCTGGCACTGAGGCAAGAGGATGGCAGGTTTGAGGTCAGCCTGGGCAGCATAGCAGGACCTTGTGTTAAAACAGAGCAGCAGTGGCTGAGGACGTGGCCCGGTGGCAGAGCACAAACCTGGCATGCACAAGGTCCTATACTCAAGTCCCAATACTACAAGAAAAAAATAAATTTTCTGCTTATCTTTGTAACCTTACTTGCACTTCATTAGGAAGTGCACAAGTGCTAGCCTGACATAATTAATGTAGTTTTTTTCTTTGCCTTGTAGTTGATCACAGCAGAGTTAAGTTGACTTTAAAGACTCCTTCTCAAGATTCAGACTATATCAATGCAAATTTTATTAAGGTATGTATTACCTTTAAGTGATTTTTTTTTTGTACTCCTAGTAGCTTCTTATATACCAGTTTTAGTAAAGCTTTTTAAGTTGCCCAAACATGGACTCAACAGCAAAAGGAACAGAAAGATGCCTGCTGCCCGCACACATTTCCGCCTGCCTCCTCCCAGCCTCCGTGTTCCTGCAGATGACAGGTTGTACTTGGCTTTATGATTGCAGAGACACTTTTCTGTTTTGTTTCTTCCTTTCCATTGAAGGTCTGTAGATACTCGCTGTTACAGCTTCATCTTCTAGATGACCTCTAAAATTTAGGACTGTGAACATAGTCACACTCTGTTGTTGAACCATGTAGCTTGTTTTAAAAAAAAAAACAGTTATCACAGAAAAATTTTTGTTCTTTTGAGTAATTTAAGTGACAACTCACATTGAAATTTAAATACAGGTTTGGTTTTTTTTGAGACAGGGTCTCACTATGTAGTTTAGATAGGCCTTAAACTCACTATGTAGCCCAGGATGGCCTTGAACTCCTGCATTAGCAGTCCTGCTGCCTCAGTTTCCCAAGTACATGGATTGTAGGCATGCACCACTGTACTTGGCTTTAAATACAGTCTTTAAGAAATAATTTTGGTTACCCTTAACCAAAGTAGGCAAGCTCTTACATAGTTATCAATAGAAAATGACATTACGAAGTACACTTGCTTCAGCTAAACAAAAGGCACTAATTTTTCTGTAAGCTCTTTGATTTTTAATCTAATTATATAATAGTATTATTTTAAGTTATATTTGGTATTGCAAAGTTTTTGACAATGTTGAAAAAATTGTTAGGTAATAATAGTTTGTATGTTTAAATAAAGCCAGTATTGTCTTCAGCAATATTGAACAGTCATGGGTGCCAAAATTAATAAATTAAAAACTACTAAATAAGTAATTCACTATTTTAGGTGTTGTCAACATTCACATTTTTTCGTAAGGACATGTGTTACAAGTTCTAGTTTTTAATTGTGCTTAACGACACTGACTCAATTGTGTGACTCAGTTTCTGCAGCAGTGTTTATTTTAGTCAACAGTCTGTTTGGTCTATTCTTGGGTTTGTTATTTAAAAGCTTCATAGTAGGAGTTCAGTATACTTCAAGTTGAATAGACATAATTAAAGGCAGACATGGAGGAAAGTCACTGAGAAGAAACTGAACTGGTTGTAATACTCGTTTTAGAGTCAGAGCATGCTTTCTTTTGTATTTCTGCTCCTATTAACCTTGTTGACTAGCTACTAGGTATTAAGGCTTTTGTTTTAAATTTGTAGGTAAGGTTTCTCAATAGTATAAAGATGTCCTTACATATGAATTTGTTAACGTATCTAATACACACAAAAGAATAGTAACAGTTACCAAAAGCTGAAGTCAATTGATGTTGTGTGTTTATGTCATGTGTTTTATGTAGTATGAAGAAAAATTATTTCAGAACGCTTTAGGTAAAAGCACTAGTACTGATAAAATTTGAAATGTTAAACTTTAGATGACAGATTATTTTGGTAATCGTTATAAATGTGAAATTTACTTTTAACCATTTTAGGGTGTCTATGGGCCAAAAGCATATGTGGCAACCCAAGGACCTTTAGCAAATACGGTAATAGACTTTTGGAGGATGATATGGGAGTATAACGTTGTAGTAAGTATTTCACTTTTCATAATATATTTTGAGAAGTTTTATGTAATGAGATAGGATATTTTACTGAATAAGGAAGGAGAGGACATTTTAGTCACAGTGCTGTTTAATTATTGCTGATGTTTACAAAATTGACAAAAGTGATTTTTTTGGATGTGTCATTAAATGCTGACAAACTGGTCTCAGTATTGGAAGAAGAGTGTGTGGTAGGAATTTAAACCTTGCTCTAAGTTGGTAACTGATGAGACAGCCACCAAATAACTTTGAAAAGGCAGTGTTTTCACTGGTCATTGAAATGCTTGACAGTGCAGTTACATTCGTCCTGATTTTCCAGTCACAGCCTTTTGCCGGAGCGAGTGCACAGCTATAAATTATCGTATGACATGTAGCAGAGCGTGTGCGGCTGCTGCCCTCTACCCACGCCCCCAGACCTCAGTTCAAAGCTTATCAAGGTGTGGGCGTTTTGGTTCCCTGTCCTGGATGGAGGGAAGTAGTGTCCTGAGGTTTGGAAGCAAGGAAATGAGTAGTTGGGATACTGCAAAGAGCCACCCTGTTCTACTTTGGGCTCTCGGAACCAAAGCACTTGCTTGCTGACAATGTTGGCTGTGTTGATACGGAAAATCAGAAATAAGGAGCCTTTATTCCTCTTTTGGAAATACTGCAATAGGTTTTTTTCCTGTGAAAATCTAGTGAATCTAAAAGTATGGTAATTCTGAAGATATAATCTATGTTTAAAAACAGTTAAATTTAATGTATTTAAACTTTAGACAACATTATTAAATGTATTTTTGCATAATTTTGACTAAAAAGTACTATTTAATTAGGTGTAAATGTAATTTCAAAAGTCAAACTAAGCCACATTAATTGGAGTCATTAACTTTATTGCTGTATAGTTAGTTCTTGTTTCAAAGTTAAGATTTTGTTATTAAAACTACTTTTTCAGACAGGCCAAGTGTACTTTTCTATAGAGTAAAAGTAGCTTCTAAAATTTCATATTTTAAGATTGTCTTGTGTTTGAATGATACAGTCTCTCTTCTGCCCCTCCCCTTCCTTTCCAGATTATTGTAATGGCTTGCCGAGAATTTGAGATGGGCAGGGTATGTATATCTATTCATACTTTTTCATCTTCATAGTTAGATTAACCTCTTATTATAGATAGCCTAAGCCTAAGTGTTAAAGTAGTTACTTTTTTGTGTTCTGCTATTGCTTTTATGTGAGACAAAGAACAAAATAATCTCTAAAGCAAGTAATTTTTAAACATTTTCTAAGTATTTTTATGTTTTTGTTGTTGTTGTTTTGCTTTTTGAGATAGGGTCTTGCTATGTGGTTCAGGCTGGCCTTGGGCTCACTTTGTAGCCCAGGCTGGTTTGAACTTGCAGTGATCCACCTGCCTCAGCCTCCCAAGTACTGGGATTACACAAGTGTGCCACCACACCTGACTGTTTTATGATATAATTAAAATAATTTGGTACTGCTACCTAGTAGTCTTAAAATATTTCAGAGTGTTGTAAGTAGAACATCAATTACGGACTAAAGAAAATAGTTATTTTTACTTTTTATTTATTTATTTTTGGGGGGGTACTGGGGATCTCGAACTTAGGACCTCATGCTTGCCAGGCAGGTGCTTGTGCTGCTGAGCTAAATCCCTGGCCCTAAAGTAGAGAAATATTTTTAAAGCAGGAATAAAATTAAGCAAGTGAGAATGTGTCAAATATTCTTAATCTTTATCATCAGTTTATAGATCAAATATTCTGATTATATCCTTATGAAAATATCAGTAACTTGTTTCTTCTCTTTTCAAAGCTTAGATACGAAAATTCCTCACCTTGATTTTTTTTTTTAATACGATACTGTGCGTAAGTCAATTTTAAATTACCAAAAGCATGGTGTCATTTCTGAAGTCCTTTTAGGAAATGAAATTTATTTTAAAAATAGGTATTTAAAACTTCAAATGTGGCTTTCTATATCTGTGGTACACAAATGTAAAATACAGATTATGTAGAGATTTTATTTGGTTTTCTTGTACTGTGTGATTTGTTAGTAACCTAAAAATCGTTTTTAAGAGGTAAAAATTCTTAAAGCTGTATTTCAGTAAGGGATATGTTGAAAAAGGAAGTTACTACATTTTTAGTTATGTGGAATGTTAGATAAATAATTGGGAAACATTTTAACACGATTTCTGTTATTCCTCCTAAACTACACTATATTACCAATATAATGTTAGAAAATGGACAGTCTGAAATTAGAAAATATACTTTAAGAATTAATTGAGCAAAAAAATTCAGATATAATTTCACTCAGTTTGTATTTTCTTAAGTTACTGTTAAGGTTTAGGACTTTTTCTTTCATTCTGTTAATGAGCTCATATTATTTTTCAATGGTAGTAACATCTGATGAAAAGTTATACTGAGTATAAAGTTTTTTTTCTTTTTGAGACAGGGTCTCGCTATGCAGTTCAAACTGGCCTTGAGCTCACTTTGTAGCCCACGCTGGTCTTGAACTCGCAATGATCCTCCTGCCTCAGCCTCCCAAGTTCTGGGATTACAGGCATGAGCCACCATGCCTGGCGACTATAAAGTTTCTTGAAGCTAAAGGGTGCCTAATTTTTGGTGTTTTTTTTTAGTACCCATTGAGGATCTCTTGTCTGAAGTGAGGTGTGGTGGCACATGTTGTGGTACTCTGGGAGTCTGAGGCAGAAGATTGGACGTTTGAGCTCAGCTTGAGCAATTTAATGATTTAGGAAGATGCTGTCTTAGAATTTATAAAGGGCTGGGATGTGCCCCAGTACAAAAGCCATGGGTTCACTTGCCACTACCATCACGAAAGAGAGAGGGAAGGAGAGACAGTAAGAACATCTCCTTTTTGTCCAAAACTTTTTGGGACCAGAAGTATTAGAATTTGAAGTTTTTCAGATGTGGGGTAATAATTGCCTAAACTTTACTGGTTGAGCAACCTATAAAATCTGAAACGTTTGAGCACCAGTGTGATGCTCAAAAAGTGGCCTTTTAGAGCGTTTCAGGTCTCAGGCTTTCGGATTAGCAGTTCTCAGCTTGTGCTCGATTTTGAGTAAGACCTATAATTTATCAAATGATCTCCACTTAGAATGTGACCTAGTGGCAGAACAGAGATGAGAACTCAGGGAAATCTACTCTCCCCCTGCACTTTGACCATGCTGCGGTTCGCAGTTGCAGCCTCAGGGTCCTATCTGTCTCTGCACTAGTGTGCACCTTGCAGAGTGACAACCTGTGCACTAGTGATGTTTGGCACGTAACTTTCTAGTGTCCGGTGTTACTAGCTTTACACCACCAGGGCAGCTCAGTTACAGCTCCGCTGAGGGAGTGGCCTGTTACTGCACAGCTTTCCATGCTTACCTAACTTAATCTTCCACAACTTGTTCTCTTTTTGCTTCAGAGTATTAAATAAAGGACCAAAATGTAAAAATCAAAAACAAAACAATCATCTAAATAATTCAATTTTATTGCTTTTTTTTTTAAACTACTGGCAAATGAGTTATGGGAGATAACTATGATTTTAGGTGTCTAGAATATTAGCGTTCAGTTTATTGCCCTGTATACAGTATAATCAACTTACAGTTCATTCAGTTTAAAAGTGTAGTAACTCTACTTGCTATTTTTGGAAGTATGACAATGTAATTTGAAATTCATGCTGGGCGTGGTGGCACATGCCTGTAAACCCAGCACTCAGGAGGCTGAAGCAGGAAAATAACTGAGTTGGAGGCCAGCCTGGGCTACAAGTGAGTTCAGGGCCAGCCAGAACTGCATGGTGAGACCCTATCTCAAAAAGACACT
Organism: Hydrochoerus hydrochaeris; assembly: GCA_004027455.1. NCBI lineage: Eukaryota > Metazoa > Chordata > Mammalia > Rodentia > Hydrochaeridae > Hydrochoerus > Hydrochoerus hydrochaeris. The sequence continues at coordinate 92,424 of PVLA01002720.1, read as the reverse complement.
TTAAAAAAAAGAAAAGAAAAGAAATTGATGAACTGCAGTTAGGAGGAAGAATTTCTGCTGTGACTAGATAGGGTGACTAGATAATAATGTACTATATATTTCAGAAAGCAAGAAGAAAAGATTTTACAATTTTTTAATCATAAGAATGATGAGTCAGTGAGTGTATTTAAACCTCATTTAAACATTGCATATTGTATACATCTACTGAAGCATCGTATTACCCCATTAACATGTACAATTACGTTATTTACCAATTAAAGTTAAAAATTCATGAACTCATGCAGTTTCTACTACTAGAATGTGTATTTTAAGCTAGATGGTAAATTATGAACTTTCATTTTTGTTAGATCTTCATAAAAGTTACATCATTTCCTAGAATCAGAAATCGCCATGTACTGACTGTATCTTCCATAAAGCTAGGCTCTTCATTCGCTTACCTAGTTTTCCAAAGTCATGGGGATTGGTGTTAGAAATCAATGAAAATTGAGTGTTATGCTCAATTTTCTACCAGTTTAAAACAGGAAAGGAAGAGGGAAACAAACTGGTTTACACTTTTAATCTCAAATAAAATTGGATAGTTAAAATAATACATTATGCTTATATAGGATTTGTTACATCAGTATAGTATTTGAAATATATTTTTAATTAGTACATGCAGTGATAACATATGGGTTATTGTTCCTTATTAATTAGTATTTTGGAGGCTTTTTTTATGCAATTCAGGCTGACCTTGAACTCACTGAGTAGCCCAGGCTGACCTCAAACTCAAAGAGATCCTCCTGCCTCAGGGTCCCCAAGTACTGGAGTGATAGGCTTGTGCTTGGCTTTGTTGTTCCTATTTTTACCAGATAAAGAAATTAGCAGTCAATAAAACAGTAAAACTCGTACTTGGTAAAATACTGTCTTTCCACTGTGTCCTGAGTTTACATTTCATGGGAATTCAGTCAGGACCCTAGAGATTGTCACATTAGAATATTAAAATTATTTGGGACCCCTGTCTCCTAAATGGACCTACATATGCTAGATACTTGTTTAAAGCACTTTTTCTTTTCTAAAGGGAGAACTTCCTTCTACTCTGTAGACAAAGCAGGTAACAGCAAACAGTTCACAGGCTGGTATTAGTAAAGTTTGCATAATACATGCACGTGGGCGTAAGGACAGGATGGCTTAGCTTCAGTGACACTGGAGTGTTGCTCTTCCCTCCTGGCTCCTTGCCTACTGATCTCAGTAAAACACAAAATTTTACTTACTTTTTTTTTTTTTTTTTTGGAAAACAGAAAAAATGTGAGCGCTATTGGCCATTATATGGGGAAGATCCTATAACATTTGCACCATTTAAAATTTCTTGTGTAAGTACCTGTTTTTATTATGTTGTTTAAAAACTAAATTGTAATGTACAAACCCAAGTGGCTTACAATTCTATGTAAACCTATATTAACTTGTAATAAATAGTAGTAATATTTATTTTTATACAGCTTTTAAATTTAGATGCTTTGGAACTTTTAATAAATGCATAACTTCCTTATTTCTTTTTTCTATTTTACGTTAGTCTTTGATGGTAATTATGTATATATGAGTAAACTGAGTAGCCAGGTGCTTTGAGTGATTTATTTGGAAATTGGTGTTTATTTCAGATCTGAAAAATGGGAAAGACCTGACTGAAACATACCATGTAATGTTAACCATTCATACCTGCTATCTTCCCCGAAATTGTTCTAATTACGTGAAAATTTTACTTCTTGGATGTAAAATGTTGATCTTTTATGGAAGATAATTTGATGATGAAACTTAAAATGTACTTCTTACATACACTTTCAATGATCTCTGGAAATGAGTTAAATTCAGGCTTAAAAACTTATGTGGTAGAGACCAGAGAAAATGAATTAAAAACAAGAAAGAGGAAAGGAGGACAAGAGGACAGACAAAAGTAAAATGCCGATGAGCTGAAGAAAGGAGTAATTTTCTCTGCTGCCAGATGATACCATCTTTCTTGATCACCTGGATGACATATTTTTTTTTTTTTTTCACATAAAAGACCATGATTGAGCATCCGTGAAAATGAAATAATTCCCCTGCATTAGTGAGGGCTCTCCAGAGAAGTAGAACCAGTGAGATGTGTGTGTAGGGGGCCGTGTAAGAGTGGGGAATTGGCTCCCTAAAGCTACAGAGGCTGGCAAGTCCACATCCCACCAAGTGGGGGACCTGGGCAATGCTGCTGTGGCAGGCCAAGGCCAGGGGCCGGCAGGCCCAGCGAGCTCCACAGTAGCAGGTGCAGAACTGGGAAGGGCCAGTGCTGCGGATGGACGAGGTGTGCTGGGTAATCTTTCTTGCTTTGAGAGGCTGGGCCTTGGGTTTACTCAGATCTGCAGGTGATTGGACAAGGCCCATCATCATTGTAAAGGATGCTCTGTTCAAAGTCATGAATCAAAAAGCTCCCTGGAGGCATCCAGATCCCCATGCTCCCCCAGGCTCTCTGCAGCTCAGCCAACCTGATGCACAGAGTCAACTGCTGCATTTCCCACCCCAGAATTGCTTTTCCTCAGTCTTCTATAGTTAAACAGAAAACATTTCCTGTTATTTTACTTGTCATCAGTGGATTCCAGAACTCATTTATATATAATTTTTATATTTTTACCTCAGGACTTCTGAATTCCTCAAATGTGTGTACATACCTAAAATTCAGTGCTTCCTATGTTGATATGAAAAGAATTCAAGCTGTATTAGGCTGACTACTTCATAAATACAATGTGAATTTTTTTTTTTTAATGTTAAAACTATGATTCCAGTTGAACTTGGCTTTAATATGCAGTGAATACTCAGAGGCTCTGGTTAGAATGTGTTCTTCTAACAGTTGGTGGAAAAAATTTTTAGGTGACCTTTACAGTGAGCTGCCTTCCCACGTGCCCCCTCCCACCCCATCTTTTTGTACTGGGGATTGAGCCTGAGGGTGCTCTACCTCAGAGCTGTATCTGCAGCCCAGTTTCATTCACTTGGGTTCAGGTTTGAGACAGGCTTTCTGGCTGTGTTTCCCAGGCTGTGCTAAAATGTGTACTCCTCCTCCCTGACCTCCCAGAGTGTGAGGCGTATAGGTGTGAGGCACTAGCTTGGCTTAAGTTTTTTTTAATTGCAGTGCCTTTCTTGTTAAGTTGGGAAGAATAATAACCAATACACACTACATTGTCTGCTCCCAGAAAGGAAAACTTGCCCTCTTACTAGTTGGGAAATTACTACCCAGTACATATTAGGTTTATGGACAGTCTAGGGAAGCAGCCTATTTCTGTTGAACATTTGTGAATTTAAAATGCAGTAAAAAAATAATGTTCCAGGTGTCACAGTTGAAGGGAAGACATAGTACTCAACAGCAAAATAGCTTGAAATTTTTGAACATTTAGGAATCAGAAATAATACACAACCTACAATAATGAAAAAAGTGACTGATAATCTCAAAAAAGATAAATTGACTTTTCAAGTGTTTTTTCAACTTAACTAAAAGATAATTTTGAAAGTCTTCCTGAGGAGAGGTTTGATTTGATTAGCAGAAGCTTGTGTTCACATCAGGATGGATCCCATGCTGAAGAAGAAATTTTTCTTAGCGATTTCAGAGCAGACCGTAACTTGTGTCTTGTTCCAGACAACTCAGGATTTGTTTCTGCAGACCTAGCAGCAAAGTCAGATGTATAAATAAAAAGCACATTAGTGAGGATACTCGAGGAGCGACTTGCTCCAGCGGTCAATGTGTGAGACAGTCAGGGGGGTGTGAACTTGGTGGGTGCTGAGCTCAGTCCTGTGGCACCACCCACAGGTTTACTGGGAAAGGACCAGGCCGTTAACTCATCTGCCAGCCTATCACGGCAGCAAAGATCTGCAGACAGAAGCTTTATTGGTTCAAAAGCTAAAGCTGTGTGCTCTTTCACCCTTTGCAGAAAAGGTTGCCTTAGTCCAGTGTTCTTACCCATACTCTTTTTTTGTTTTGTTTTGTTTTGTTTTGTTTTGTTTTGTTTTGTTTTGTTTTGTTTTGTTTTTGTACTGGGAATCGAACTCACGACCACATACTCGCAAAGCAGGCACTTATGCCGCTGAGCTAAATCCCCAGCCCCCATACTCCTTTTTGATAAAAGTAAAAACACCTTCCCCTTGATGGTATATGAGAGGTACAACTAAATTTCTTAAAAAATTTTAAAAATCCATTTTATTAATAATGCCCTGTTTTGACAATTCATGGTTATAATAACAGGCAAAAAGAAGAATCTGCTTCATGACAGACTGTTGTAGGCTTCATCCTAGTACTCTGGCTAAGTGACAGTGAGAGACTCCTAATGGCTGGTGGAGTTGTGATTTTCTTCCTCCTCTCCTACTTGCCATCCACTTAACTTGCGTTAGGTGTGGGACAGGGAAAGCAAGCATTTTGGAAAGATGAAGCAGCTGTCCCTGGGTACAGTGGCAGGTTTAAGAGTGACACTTGGCGATGGGAATGGTCACTGCTGCTTGACAGATGCTGTATTACCTCATAGAGTCCTGACTAAGTGATTGGTTACCAGACATTTGTGTTTAAAAACTCTAAGTAAAAGTTAGATAAGCTGACAACTTGTGGAATGACTATTCTTTTTTCTTTTTCTTTTTTTTTGCTACTGGGAATCACACTCACAGCCTCATACTTGTCAGGCAGGTGCTTATGCCACTGAGCTAAATCCCAGCCCTAGAATGACTATTCTTATGACTGCCAGGAATATCTTGATAATTTTTGGTTTTGCTTTTGGTGGTCCTGGGACTTGTGCCCAGGCCCTCATATGTACTGGGCAAGCACTCAAACCCTGAACTATGTACCCGCTTGTAAATCAGGAATTTTAATTTTATATTGTGGACTTCAAGTATTTTGTTCCGATATGTGTATGATTTGTTTTTTAATGTTTTCACTTACAATGTTTCCTTAGGAAGACGAACAAGCAAGAACAGACTACTTCATTAGAACACTGTTACTTGAATTTCAAAATGTAAGTACTTTGTATTAGACACTTTAGGAACAGTTTTCAAAGAGAAGATACACAAACAATATTCTGTCTTCTATAGTTAAGGGAGTTTGTGAATGGTTTTGGTTAGATAAAATAATGAAGAAATTCAGAGGATAATTTTTTTTAGTGTATGAGCCTTAATGCTTATCAAGTGACACAGTAACAAATTATAACTTGTTTAGAGAAACTTTGAGTTAAATTTGTTATATTTGGCATGATTATACTTTCTTGCTACAAATCGTTTTCCTCTGTTGCAGCAAGCAGATTTTAGTATTATTTACATATTACCCACACTTACTAGTTTATAATATTTTAAAATGAAACAGGTCACTTTTAGAGCCAAATCCTCACTCAGATATATATTATTTTTACTTGAGGCTGTTGACTTCAGTGTTTCAGAGTTACTAAAAACTAATAATCTCTAGGACAGAATCAAGGAAAAAACTGTCGGACATCGGAAAAATGCCTGCCAGTCTCATCTGTTTTTATCATCTTAACTTCTGGACCATTAAGAGTAGCATCCTGAAATACACCATTCTTCCCACCTCATGCCTTACAGAGCTGCTGCCTTCCTACTCACGAGCAGGGGGGCAGGCTCAGGGGTGTTCTGAGGACCTCGCCGAGCTTCCGAGGTGCACTGCACTTGCCAGCCAGCCTCCCCTCACTACTGCAATCTGTCCCGCAGAGTGAGCAGAGGCTTTGGCACGGTTACAGGTCACCTGAGTCACTCAGCACCTGGCTCACAGGAAATCTGCATAGTTCTGCCCAGATTCTAACGCAGCTGCTTCTGTTCACTCCTACAGTAACAGTTCTCAAAGTGTGACGTGACGTCAGTACCCTTTACACTCGGAACAGTTACTGAGGCTCTCAGTGAGCTTCTATTTATATGGGTTATATCTTTTAAGATTCACTATGATTGAAATTAAAATTGAGAAAACGGGCCCGGAATTTAGTTCAGCAGTGTAAGCACCTGCCTGGCAAGCACGAGGTCATGAATTTGGTCCCCGGTACCAAATAAATAAATATAAAAATAAAATAAAAAATATTAAGGAAGCCTTTAAAGACAGGAATATACCAGCATATCTTCTACTAGCCCGTTAAAGGAAAAAGCAAATAACACCTTAGTGTCACTCTGAAAGCAGTCTAAACCTCACCAGCTCACCCGAAAGGGCTGAGAAGCTGTGGGAGATGCCCAGACTGTGGCTTGAGAACTAATTTGTACTAACTAATAAGACAAGTGGGTTGAGGTTGGACACATTTGTTTCTGAGTTCTTTTTTAATTTCACATTCTACTGTCTAATAGTATAGGTTAATTAGTGTGCATAGTGTAATGGTTAACAGGGACATTCAAGAGGTAAGGTCACCTAAGTTTTAGATCCCACGTGTCATTTCCTGTGAAACTTTATGCAGATTATTTAATCTTCTGTCTCACTTTCCTAATCAGTAGTAGCTTCCTCAGGAGATTACATAAGCTGTTACATGCGGAGCTACCAACATCAATACTTAGCATGCGATAAGCAGTTTAAAAATACAGGCTGCATTTACTTGCATTTTTCTTTTTAAGATAATGCTGAACACCTCACAGATACCTCTCAAATGACAATTGAATGAAATGTAGTGTTTAAATTTACAAATGGAGCCAGGCGTGGTGGCTCATGCCTGTAATCCCAGCAGTGAGGAGGCTGAGGCAGGAGGATCACTGCAAGTTCAAGGCCAGCCTGAACTACATATTGAGATCTTGCCTCCAAAAAAATGAATAAATAAATTTATAAATGGTATTTTCATGGTTACTGAATTTCTGCTTTTCATGAAGGAATCTCGAAGGCTGTATCAGTTTCATTATGTCAACTGGCCGGACCATGATGTGCCATCATCATTTGACTCCATCCTGGATATGATCAGCTTAATGAGGAAGTACCAGGAGCACGAAGACGTGCCAATTTGTATCCACTGCAGGTACAAAAGCCTTTTTCAGGTGTATGCGTACAGCACTCAAAGTATGACATTAATTCAGTTAGTTTTCATTTCCACATTAATAGGATGAGAGTAATGTTGAACTTCTCCTAACCGTACTATAGTATATTTAAAACCTGAGCCTTAAAGTGATGTCATCTAATCTGATTGACAGACCGTAAATGTTAAGTTAGACATCGTTTATGTCAGAATGCTCTCCACACGGTAGGAAGCTGTATGCCTTTTACTATACCAGTTAGAGTGTATACCGCAGTCTCCTCCTTCACTCTGCCTTCTGCAGTCAGCCTAACAGTATTCTCTGTATCAATTACAAACAAAAACAAATATAGAAACATTTTTATGCCAAATGTTACCTTAAGAATCAAACATTACTTTATGAACAGTTACTAAGTTTTTCCTAAGGAGATTAAAACTTGCATTAGATACTAAAATGAAATTATTAAATTTTCAACTGTTTCCCAGATAAAATGGTGAAGCCACTTTTTATGACATTGACATTATATCATGGATGTCAGATTTTTTTTTTTAATGTATTTAGATATGTACAGTTGTATTGATGTAAGACACCCTGGCTTTAAGACACCCTGTTGTTTTGTATACATTAAAATGAGAAATGAGGGGCTGGGAATTTAACTCAGCGGCATTAAGCGCCTGCCTGGCAAATGCAAGGTCGTAAGTTTGATCCCTGGTACCAAAAAAAAAAAAAAAAAAGTAAAATGAGAAATGATTGCCATCTTCAAAGGAAGGAGATCCTCTGGCAAGTCTTTGATGTTAGACATACACAAATTTCAGAGTCACTGCAGCATAGATTAAAAGTGTGTTTTAGAGTTGACGAAGAACTCAGTGGTGTTTCCATCCCTGGAAACATCAGATTCCACAGTTGCAACAGTGCCTGTCATACCATGAAATTGTATTTTATGGATACTGAAACCTAGATAGAGCAGGAAGCCATCATTCCTATAGCAAGGTAATATAAATAATGGATGCACATTTACCAAGAGTCATTATTAAATTATGCTTTATAGAAAGATCATTATAAGGATTACCCAAGGCTGAATGATTACTGGCTTTCTTGGTAAAGCATTTTTAAATACATGTGTGTGTATGAATGAAATGATTTGTATAGAGCAATATATAACAAGTATACATATATTAATACATATGTATACAATATATATACTGCTCTGTAGAAATCATTTCATGTATTCATTGTGTATAGCTATATATGTTGCTCTGTAGAAATCATTTTGTTGCTTCAGTTAATGTTTGAAGTTCAGTTATTCTTTAAAGTTTAATTACATATAAAAAATTACATAAATCCCTGCCTTTGGCTTTTGGAAATGTCAATCTGAGACTGTTTATTTGAGGGGCGAGTGGTATAGCTAATTTTATATTCCTGGAGCAGAGGTTATTTCTGGTACATGTTTTACCTAAAATAAAACAGTCCTGAGACTGTTTTATTAAGTGCCAACTGCACTTAATTGAGTATTTTGGGTTATTTCTGTTCTCTGGTTATTTTTCTGACACATAAGCTATTTGGTCCTGCTTACAATGAAAGCAAGCAAGCATCTCGGTCAGGGAAATTTATAATGAGTATTCTGGCTGATAGATCATAATACTTGCATGATTTCAGATCTTTAAAATTTGCCAGTCCTTTATTTCCTGTCTTGCCTGACAACCTGCCCACTGCAGTGGCTTCCAAATTAGGGCCTAAAGTACTCCAAGGTAGAACTCTTTGTTGCTGTCTTTTTAACAAGCTTGAGAGAAAGTTACATGGTCTCATTTGGATCGCTGTTTTTCCCTCAAGGAACTCAGTAAGGAATGAGACACAGAACTGTGCTAAACCGAAATACAGGAACCAATTTGACATCACCTTTTTAAAAGCTAAATTTATTGTGGCTTTAGGAATGTTGTGGAGAACACTCTTTAAAAAAGGAAGTGTACAAAATTGAATTGGTTGTGAAAATACTAAATGTTTGCAGTAGCTTTGGAATGTGTGTTGTAATATAGATAATTAAGATATTTGAAAACCTAATTTTAGAAATTTTATTAGATATTTCAATGCATGGTTTGCTAAATAGGAAAAGTTACCTGAATCCTGAGGCAACTTTCATAGTCTTAAATTTTTAATTTATATTAGTTTCTTCTAAAGACGGTAAGAGTTTATCTCTCAATTCATTTATACCTACTGTCACATTTGTCACAAAAACTAAATGAAAATGTTCAGACTGAGAAATGCACTGCTTATTTAAGTGACTGCAGTTTTTCCTTAAACAGAGAGGCAGCTGTAACTGGCAGTCTCCTGCATCAGCCCCTCGAGTGCCCAGACAGCAGCCACATCCTCCATGCCTGGCTCAGGAGGCTGCTGTCCAGCTGTGGCCTGGGAAACTGACCTGGAAATCAGCTGGCAACCTGGTCAATTAAAATAAATTTTTCCATAATTCAGTGATTAGTTGACCAATTAATTAATAGTTGATTTCTTAGAAAGGAAAAGTATGTAATTCTAGAAATCAGTTGCCTTATCTCGACTTTTTTACAAGGCAGTTGGTATTCCCTGATACTACTTTGTCATTGGTGTTTAGTCAGTGAATGTAGTTCGTAAGTCCAATTCAATAGGAACATTTTCTGTTTTTTAAAATCATTTAATATTTTTAAACAACCAAAATAGTCTGTTAACTGGAATCAGCACATTCCTAGAAAAGAAAAATGAAATTATTTTTCCACTAGTGATGACCATTGTTAAAACTTGAGGGTTTACCCTTGCATTGTACAGATACTGTGTACTGTATTTGTAAAAGAATATTTCTGCATTTTCTGTAGTGTGACTGTACTACTTTATATTTAACCTATGTTTGTGCCTGATTTGGCTGTTTTAAGCAGCAGTTGATATGTTCAGCAGCTAACGTTTTATGTGACTAATATTTGCTATGAAGAGCTTTTAAAAAACTTACTAGGTTGCTTATAAATATTGCTTGTCAGAATCACTAGGTTACATGTGTAGTAAACTACTGGTAGTAATAAAAGTTTCAAAAGAGGCCCTAAAATACAGTTTCTCCTGCCTAAAAATAACTCCGGTGACACCTGTGCGGTCTTTTCATTCTCAGTGCCTGCCCTGCCCTGCCCTGCCCTGCCTTGCCCTGCCCTGTGTCCCTGAGAAGCACTGGCCAGGGAGCATTTGCTGAGTGTGAGCAGGGCCTGCGCCCCTGCTCTCCCGGAGCTCAAGCCATGCCCTGGCCTCTGTTCTCTGGGTGCGTTTACACAGCACTGGGGGCTGGGGCTCTGTCCAGCCTACCTTCCCGTTGTGGTAAAATGATGACTGGTCCGGCCCACTGCGGAGCACAAGTGTCACCCTAAACAGGCGAGCCCGTGTTTGTCCCTGAGGCAGGGTGAGACGTGCAAAACAAGGCCTCAGAATGACGCTGTGAGTCCCTCGGAGGCATTTTTTGAATTAAATTCTGAAAAGATACAGACAGTAATGTTAAGGATGATGTCATGCATCCATTTTATGTTATAATTTGTTTACTAAATGAGTAGAATTTTTTTGTTTCTTAAGTAATGTTTCAAGCCAGGCGTGGTGGCCCGCACATCTGCAGTACCAGCACTCAGAAGGCTGAGGCAGAAGGGTCACGATGAGTTTGAGGCCAGTGTGGGCTCTATAGTGAGTTCAAGGCTGGCCAAAACCCCGTAGCCAGACCTTAGTTCCTGAATAAATAAACTAATTAGTTAATTAATTTTTGTTACTGAATGTTGAAATATTTGTCCATGTTTATTTTTTGTTACAAAAATAAAATTGTTCTTTCAAACTTTATACCCTTAGCGCAGGCTGTGGAAGGACAGGTGCCATCTGTGCAATCGATTATACCTGGAATTTGCTAAAAGCTGGGGTAAGAACAGTTTTCATGTAGCATTATGTCCAGCTGATCTGTTAGAATTTCACTCTTAAGTGCACAGAATGATAGTATGCATTTTGTTATACATGTTACTTTTTCAGAATTAGTTTTGCCATGTAAGAAATAAAGATTGAAATTATAGCCGGGTATGGTGGCGCACGTGTGTAATCCCAGCACTTGGGAAGCTGAGGCAGAATTGTTTCAAGTTCAAGGCCAGCCTGGGTTGCATAGAGTTCAAGACTGACTGGCCTGAACTACATAGGAAAGAGCCTGTCTCAAATATAGGTATAAATGCAGCATAGTTCCTTGAGTTGATATACCGCACAGGTGCTATTCTGGGGGGATAAGTGTGCTTGAGGAGTGTGAACTTAGATTTTTTGTATTTACTCTAAGTTTAAGTACCACACTTAATAAATATTCCTACTGGAGGTGCTATATAATGCGGTGGTTACAAACATTGACTAGAGCCAGACTGCACAGATTAAAGTTCTACCTCTGTCACTTACCCCCGTGGGACTTCAGTTTGTTACTAGTTTTCATTACTGTTGGTCTTAGGATTGGTTTCAATAAATTGTGTTTGATATGGTAAAAGACACAAAGATAAGTAGGCACAGCCCACGTCTGCTACAGACGGAGAAACGTAGGTCTCTTCATCGTATGTCTTTTTGGTTCTTGTGCCAATTCCATAGCACATTCATTTTCTGTGCATTATGGGCACTTGTTTCCTAATCCTTTGTAGATTTATAGTTTCTCTGTCAGTCTTTGTCTTGCAGAAATAAGGTCAGTACAGTGTTCAGTTTATCTTGTCCTTTTCTCCTTTCTCTGTTTGCCTGCCATCGACTATTTTTTCTAGGGAATATTTGTTTTTAAATAGTGCCTTAAAAAGTCTTCTGAGCTTAAATTTTACTGTTGTATCTCTCAACATCTATAAGTTCATGAAAATTTTTCAGTGAAAATTTTAAATTTTTTTGTCATTGTAACATAAAAGTCAGAGATTAAAACTGGTATGGGAAGGAGCATTTAAATGAATGCAACCCATCAAAATTTCAAAAGCTTCTCAATTTTGAAATGTTCAGAGCATTTCAAAAGATGTACATTTTGTGACTGTGGTCCTCATTTGACTGAATTTGTCTTTAATATTAATATAATCTTATGCCTTAGGTGTAAGCTGATGGGAAAATCATTTGATGTCTATAAAGACTTCAAAGGAGTAAACCTGCAAATCATTTTCAGCTCTTCTCATTTATTCCAAAATTCTCTTGTTTTTCACCAAGTTCAGTAGTTCTCCTTCAGTAAACCTCAACAAGCTTCTCCTGGTTATTTTCGTCTTTTTGATAGAAAAGTTAGTGGCGTGTCAGGTAGACTCCTGGCAAGGTTGCCTGTTGCTGCAGTCATTTCCGAACGGACAGGAATTGTTAGCTAGTTTCGCGCTCGTTGGTTTCCTGGAGTGCAAGCCTGTGGTTCTGTATTCTTACCTAGCTCCTGTTACTGGTCACAACAGAGCCAGGCCAGGAGACTCTGTCCTGGCGAGGAAGTCAAACCGGTCTTACTTTGCCAGTGTGAACCCACACACCTTCTATCTCCTTCCCTTCCACTTCCCTTCACTTTTTTATCCTCCTTAGATAAGCTGCACATTGAGTCTGCCGTGCCTGTGAGCGTTTCCTATGCTGTCTGGTATCCATCTGGCTCTCAGCTCCACGGCTGAGAATCAAGCTGGCTTTGTGTCCACGGTACCACACACAGCATCTGGTGCATGGCAGGTGGTACATTAGGTGTTTGCAGGTGTCTAGCACGTAGCAAACATCTGTATGAAAAGTTGATAAATATTTTACTGTTTCCCTGATATTGTCCAAGACTGATAAATGTCCATACTAAATTCTTTGTTCTAGAAAATACCAGAGGAATTTAATGTATTTAATTTAATACAAGAAATGAGAACACAAAGACATTCTGCAGTTCAAACAAAGGTATGGTTATTTATTTCACTTTATAAGTGTTTTTTTTAATTAAATGCTTTCTTGCTTTAATCATTCCCCATTTATCATTTATCTTCCTATAATAGGAGCAGTATGAACTTGTTCATAGAGCTATTGCACAACTGTTTGAAAAACAGCTACAATTATATGAAATTCATGGAACACAGAAAATTACTGATGAAGGGGTAGGTTTTCTTCACAATGAATTTTAACATAATTTTACTTTTGAACAAGATAAGGCATTTAGCTTAATTGTTAAGTTGTTTTAACATGAGATTATCCATGTCAGCTAGTATTGTTATTTAACATATATTAATTTGCTTCCTTATTCCAGTTTTTGTCTCTAGTCTGGTGAACTTTTAGTGACTCCAGTACCAGTTAAATAACATAAAAGAGACAAGAGGAAAAGTGTGAGATAAATGGGTATCTCATTAAGAAAGATCTTAGGTCAAAAGTTATAATAGAGTATTGTTCTAAATAGAAATCACTTAAACATTTTATTGTTGTCTCTTCTGTCACCATCTAATTAATTGTAAGTTGATTCTATGTGAATATAATTTTATTTTTGAAGAAGTTGTATAGCCATTTATGTACATGCTGTGTTTTTAATTAAGCAGAATTATGGGGTTACCATTAACTTGCTTGGTATGTTGTAATCTAGTTTCATTTTAGCCTTAATTATTGGATATTCAAAATTGTGACCTGATAACAAATACTATTTTTCATTTCTTTTTTCTAAAAGATTCTCATTGTTTTATATATATAAACAATGTTCCTAAAGGTGATGAGCCATATTCTTGGTAGACATTTCTTACATCATTATCATTGAACCTATTGAGTTATAAAACTATAACTTTTGATTTCTTTTCCCCCCATGAAATGATTCTGTCCGTACCCACAATACTTGCTTAAAATATCTTTGCTTGCCAAGTGACAGCTTCATTACCAAACTGTGGTCTCAATACATTAAGGTGACCTGATACTGAGCCACGATATGTAAGGATCTGTGTTTACTTTATTACCCAAGTGACAGCCGTAGGGCTTAAAAGTTCACAGGTGTGGCCTGTATCCTTCCTGAACATAAGGTTGCTGTGCAAGTGGTCCCTACATGTTGTCATCTCCTTTTCCTTTTAATGCAGTTAAAGCCTGTTATGTAACCCATGCTCATTATAGGCTAGTATTTTGTAATACAGAATAGAATGGCTACTGTTTTGTATAATGTTATATCAAAAGAGATGTGCACTATTTCAAAATGCCAAGTAACTGACACTTTTATTTTAAACGTAATAAAACCCAACAAAACAGAATAAAGCCAGTCAAAGCAAAGCAGTGAAATTGGTACAGAACTGAAAAGCAGGGTAATAGGAAAACAACAATGGCTACCATAGTATAGCTTGTTATCTTCATAATAGTTGTCCATTCCATCAGGTATAGCAAAATCAAACCAAAGCAAAACAGGATAAAACCAATCAAAACAGAATATTAAATAAAGCAAGACAATCAGAATAAAACAAAACAGTGAGAATAATACTGGATTTCAGAAACAACCTAGAGAAAACCCCCCATATTTGCTGTGTTGCATACTGTTTTCCTCCCTATAGATCTCAGATCACCTGCTCCAGGCTGCAGGCCTACAGAGTCAACCAAACAGTATAAGCATTGAGTTGCTTTTTTTGTGTGTGCCAGGGATCGAACTCATGACCTTGTGCTTGCCAGGCAGGTGCTTATGCCACTGAGCTAAATCTCCGGCCCTTGAGTTGCTTTTTTACCTCAGTTGCTATCAACTCAGCCTGTTCCCTGAACCAGCTGGGTTACTTACAGGATGAGGGAGGGAGTTGGTGATACTCAGCCCGCATGCTGGCAAGCTCACAGGAGAATACTGTCTGACTTTTTTCTTCCTGAGCCCTGTGTGGCTTGCACGGCTGACCAGAAAGGCTGGCTGGTTGGCTTCTTAGTGGGCTCCTCCCAGTTTCAGCATGGTGGATTTCCAGGATGCACTGACTTTTCTCTTCTTGGACCCTGCATGGCTTGCTGATGTTCTTTTCTTTAAACTTTAAAAAGTGTTATTTCATAAATATAAGACTAATTTCAAATTAAGGTTCTTAAATTTTAGAAATAAACTCATTTTTAATTGATTGATTATTTTTACAGTTCTAGAGATTGAACTTTCACATTAAGCTACATCTCTGATCCTTTTTTTAAAATACTGAGACAGAGTCTTTCTAAGTTGCCTGGGGTGGGTTCCAAATTGGAATCCTTCTGCTTTAGCCTCCCAGGGTGCTAGAATTATAGTTGTGCCACCACACCCTGCTAGAAGTATAGCTGGTTTAAACTACCATTTTCTTTAAAAAAAAAAAAAAAAGGAAGTGAAAAATAATTGTATATATTATCCTTGTATATTTCTTTATATACAATATCTACTAATTTTTTAAGATATAAAAAATTCTATTGCAATGTGCAGTTTTATTTAAGGCTTTTCCTCTATGTAAACAACATCTAGGAAATGTATGATAAATATTACATTGCTTTCTCATCCCCAACTTCCTTTTGCTTGATCTTGATTAGATTTTACTCACTATATCAATTGTTGCTTTTTTATCAAAGTGTAAGCTCTATACTAGGATAATAATTTTGTCAGTAGAATGTTTCTGTCAGAAGGATCAGAGATTTAATGACTAAGGAACACAGGTCTCCTACAATACCCAGTAGCAAATGAGTGGTACCTTCAAACTTGATTTCTTGTCTTTGCCTGCTAATAAGCACACACTCGAGATCCATACAGGTTGGGTGTCATCTAATGGTGCAGATACGTTTCGGTAAGCGCAGGGTTACTGCGTCCTAAAATGCTGTGCGGAGTCCAGGTGCCTGCATAGCTCTCCGTCAGCGGGACCGTGATCATTGTGTGCATGCGTGAGTGCATCCATGGATGGATTCCGTGTTAGCTCTCTGTCGATGTGACAAGATACCCGAATAACTACAAAGGAGGGCAGATTCATGTTTTTTCACTGTTCTTTTGTCCCTTGCTGGCTCGGTGGTTTCTAAGCCTGTTTGTGGGGCAGCGTCCCTGCTGAAGGGAGCATGGGGTACAGCTGCTCCAGAGTGCAAAGGGCCAGGGTGGGAAGGTCTGGGTGCACATCGTTTCTGCCAGTGAGGTCCCCCAACCCTGCCTCCCTATTGTTTGGGGCCCACTGAGCCTTTGGGGGACAATTCAAATCAAAACCACAACAATAGTTTGATTTAAAAGTGGAAGAGTAAGGGGGTAAAAGGGAAAAAATAGATTATTCTTGATAACGTTTTTTCTTAAGAAACTTGTTTTCTAAGTGGCATGTGGTTGACCATCGTGAATCCCAGGCAGAGAAGTGGGCTCTGAACATTAGGGAGCACGCTCCTGCAAGTGTGTGACTGAGAAGCAGCATTTGAGAATGTGTCTTCATTGGAAGATGGCAGATTGATGGGTAGCACAGTAGAGAGCCTCTCTGAGAAAAACAACTCACAATGCTAGAATTTAACACCATGGAGAAGACCAGACGAAATGAGAGGGATTCTCATGACCCAGGAAGAAACTGAGGAAAAAGAAAAAGAAAGAAAAAAAAATGGATGGAAGGCTGGAGCTAGACGTGCTCCCATTGGAGCCAGTCCCACGCTGTGCTGGCCGTGTCTTGGAGTCGGGCAACTCCTGCTCAAGCTGAAGTTGCAGTCCTGCCAAGATCGGGGGTCGTGAGCCTGAGACTCTTGGTGGGAGGATGCACCGCAACAGGGAGCGGAACCGGCATCTCGAGCTGCACTAACCCATGTTGAGTGCCAGGAATTAGGTTCTGCAGAGAGGGTGACCGCTGGACTACCTATTGGAGTTGGGCAGGATGGGCCTGAACTGGCAACTGCAGTGATATTAGTCAGGTGCTCCTGGCCCAAAGCGGACTGGTAGGATCTGCTTGGGCTTGGTCACACCCCTAGTTGGGACCCAATAGCCAGGGACGAAACTGTCCCGAACCTGTGACATCTGCAGCACACAGACTAACATGCTGAAGGCACTCACTGGTTGACTGGCACAGAGGAGAGGGGCCAGCCCACATCATCCCTGTGTGTACCTCACAGATCAACAGCAAACTGGAGAGGGCAGCAGTCCCCTAGCCAGTACACTTTGGCAAAACCGTAAGCAATATGGAAAGGACCTGAGACCTCCACCATTCACCTGTCTGAAAGAAACCAGAAACATGACAAGAGAAAGAAAGAAGAAAAAGCCTCCAACCGCTGACCCAGGGAAAATAAGTCCAGGAGAGGTAAATACAGAAGAGATCAAGGGCAGCAAACATGCAATATCGAATACGGACTCACCAAACTTAAATAGTTCCATGACCTCATTGACGAACTTAAAACTGAAATTGTAACTCAAGTGAAGCAAGATATAAGAAGATTAATAAAAGAAATGCTAAGTACCTCTCAAGAAGACACAGAAGAATGGAGGAACCCAGAAAAAGGAAAGAAGCCTTTGATGAAGAATATAAACAAAATCTAGAATTCATGAAACAGATCCAGAGAGATTACCAGGAAATTAAAAACTCCATTGAAAGCTGGCAGAATTTCTTGACAGAAACTAAAGATAGACTTTCAAAACTTGAAGATAGATTTGCAATGTGTGATTGCAAAAGGAAAAATCTCTTAAAAATAACAAGGAACCAGGAAGTAACAATAGAAAGGCTAGAAAACAAGAGGATCTATAACTTAAGAATAAAAAACATGACCGAAGAAGCAGGGGCAAATACAAATGAAATAAAAAGGCTATTCACTGAAATAATTAAGGAAAACTTCCCAAGCATTGGAAAAGGGAAATGACATTCAGATATATGAGGCATACAGAAGTCTAGCCAGCTATAACCAAAACAGATCTACACCCAGACATATAATAATCAAAATCCCAGAATTTCATTACAAGAACAGAATATTAAAAGTGGTCAGAGAAAAGAAACAGATCACCTATAACGGAAAACCCATCAAAATCACAACAGACTTCTCAACACAAACTATCAAATCAAGAAGTGCTTGGAGTGAAGTATTCCAAGCCCTGAAAGAAAATAACCTCCAACCCAGATTGATGTACCCTGCAATGCAAAACTGTCACTCAAAATTAATGGAGAAACAATATGTTTCCATAACAAAGAGGAACTGGGGGAGTTCATGACCACCAATCCAACCCTACAGAGAATACTGAAAGACATGCTAGAGAGAGAGAGAAAAAAATCACCGGATTCCAGGAACAATGGCAGAGAGGCTTCAATGAATGGGGCAGACAGTGGAATAAAGGAGAAAAGTAGACAACCAATGGCAGAACAATATAGCAGAGATGAAGCAGAGAAGGTTGGCTTTAATCTCTAACAGATGGCCTGGGTACACTAACAAAAAGAATCACAGGCAGAGTAGATCAGGAGACCTACTCTCAGGAGTGGATCAGGAGGTCCATCGAGATGCTCTGAATAGGAAATATAATCAAACCAACCTGAAAGAGGGTTAATGAATCGAAATTCAAAGATGATAAAACAATGCTCTATGTGACAGGGAACCAGAGAGAAATAGGGACAGCTCATTCAGCAGCTGCATATACGTTGGAAACTGTTGACACTTGTACAGTGGAGAACTACTCAGCTATAAGGAAGGAAAACCTTTAGGCTTTAGCAAGTAAAGGAATACAGCTCATGATCAAGCTCAGGGGTAAAAAGGTTCAGAACCACTTAGGTAGATAGCGGGTTGCCCCCCTAATCTAAAACCTAAAGGTGTTAGTGGAACCCAAATGTACAAAGCGCCCTGTGAAAGTGAAAGGGAAGGAATTGTCTAGAAAAAGGAAGACAGAGGACATTGTTAATAGTGTATCAGGATTTAAAAGCCACATTATTCTTAATTGCTCTCTTTAGTTTGATTTTATTCTGTTCCAGTCTGTCTACTCTTACTACATTTGAAAGCACAGCTATCCCAAAAATAGCAGGATATACTACAGTAACCATCCTTAGTTTCCTATTAACTTAAACTGAAGCCCTGTATTACTTACACTGTCTTACTATGACTGATTTTATTTGAATCTGGTTTTTTAGATTGCTATTTTGTCTTGACTGATTTTATTCAAATCTGGTATGCTTGATAGTATCAAGTCTGAGAGTAGAGGCAACTGCTCTGAAGATGACAAGATTCAATAGGATACCCATTCCAGTTTGATTATCAACTGCTTTTAAAGTCATATAATGTCTCCAATGTTTTGTTTTTATTAATGTTGCTATGTACTGCTATGTTCAGTTATACTATGCCTGATGATATAGACAATTCTATTGAAAATAACAAGAGACATCATAGTAACTACTGTAGATCACCTAGTATTGTGGTTCTATATGACTTTTTCGCTTCATGTTTTTCTAGGAATTTGTTCTGTTGTCTTGTTTTGATTTGTTTTCCCCTCTAATACAGAAAGAATAGGTATACATGTAGATTCATGCATGTGTAGAACTTCTAAACAGTTTGCGAGAATTGATTGTTGTTATTGTAAAAAAGGAAAAGAAAGTACAGGATATAACTGCATGTATGTTTAAGTGTGTAGGATTGATAACCATATTACTAAGTTTTTGTTGGATAGGTGAGCAGAACTGTTTGCAGTCTCACTGTTTGAATGTCCACTTTTTGTGCTTTACTTTTGTAACTTGAACAACTACTTCTAAGAGGAAAATATGTAATTATCAACTAGTGATTTGTTAGTTTTTTTTTTAATTATGTATTCTACCCTCTTTCTGTTTTTTTTTTTCCTTTAAATAAAATTAAAAAAAATAAGTAAATAAAAAAAGAGAATGCGTCTTCCCCATTCTCGGGGTCCACTGTGAGAAACAGCAGGAAACGTCTGCTTGGTTTTTTTGCCTCACACCTTAATTCACTGGGCAAAAATCTAAGTGTCCTTTGTTCTAGAATTGTTTTTGTAGGAATTTTTATTTCAAATGTTAATTGGTAACACAGGACTGTAAGACAGATGGGGTTTTTTGGAGGTGATTATCCTCGTGATGGCTTCTAGAGCAGGTCTTGGTCCTGTGTCACCCTGATTCGGGATTTGGAGTCGTTCTGTAAGCCAACAGCTAAGCTGTGCACAGAGCCTCTGCACCTTCTGTACACTGCGTGCCTGCATCAGTGCTGTCCACACCGGAGTTTCCAATCTAGGATGGGTCAGCACAATGCAGTCTGCATTGTAGTCTTTCTGCTGTGGTTGTTATCCTTTTTAGATGTGGTATTGGATTCTGAGTATTTTTTCTCTCAAATGTAAGATTTCTTAATTTTGTTCTGCAGCTGATAATACTTGGTAATTAGATTCTGGTCCTTTTTTCTTTTTTGGCCTTCTATGCAGCTGTTTTGTGTGGAAAATACTGGTATACAAAATAGCTTTAGCATGTTCTGTTTGAAATGAGAAAACCCACGAACCTCCTCTCCGAGGGATTATTTCATTTTTAAAAGTTCTTTTGAGTTTGAAAGTTAGCGATTCCTATAGCGGATATTAAAAGTGGTCCAAAAGGTCGGTCCCCGTGGGGTGAGAACCCGGTGAATAGTTTGGCCTGGCCTGCTGCCTGGCTTTCTGCACAACCATGCTGACGCCTGCACCCGACGCTTGTCATCTCAGCACGCTCATCTCCCCACAAGTTCCTTTCCTGTGTCACAGGAATTGTCTGCCTACAGGTGTCTCCTTTCTCCACATCCTCCTCCAGCCCCTTCGCACTGCATTTTTATCAAATTGCACATCCCTCAATGCCCTTGCACATTCTGCATTGATGTTCTCAGGTAGTAGTGACCTTTCCTCTTCTGACTGGGAACTGTGGCTTCACCCTGTCACACGCTGGTGGGGAGGCAGGCCCAAGGTGCTTCCTGAGTTTGGGCACTGTGTCCCTGGGCCAGCCTGTGCTGTCCAGTGCTGACTCTGTTCGGTGCATCTCACAGCCAGAGTCCAGCATGCTCTGAAAACTTGGTTTGATTCATTTGGCAGCAGCTAACTTGATGTGACATGAGGCTGTTTATGTCATACTAAAACCGTCTTGTTGTGTTGCTTAGAAACAGTTCAAGAAAAGCTGTTTTATGTAGATCACTGAATCTTTATTTAGATTTTGGTGTAAATAATTAGTGAGTTATGAGACTGTTATTTTCTGTTGAATGAAAATAAGTTAAATCACTAGTGTGTCAGTAGATATTTATGATTCCAGAAAAGTTATATATTTACCCTCCCAATAGCATCTACCCTGCAATAGTTGCCTATATTATGATAGGTAGGTTTAATTAAGGATGAAGTTTCACCAGGCATGGTGGCCCACACTTGGAATCCCAGGAGTCTGGGAGGCTGAAGCAAAAGGATTGCAAGTCTGAGCCCAGCCCAGGCAACTTGACAGTTGGTTTTATGGTTTTGTTTGTTTGTCTGTGGTACTAAAATGATACCATAGTTTCATGTCACTGCCTTGTTTTGAATGTAATGAGTACTGAGTTGTATCCCTAGCTTGTTTTCATTTTTGACACATACTCTAACTTAAGTTATCCATGGTGGCCACTGCATTAGTCACTATTTTAGTAGAGAAACACATAACATGATACGCAAATGTATAAGAAATTACACGGTGTCCTTACGATGGCCAGCCACAGAGCTGGATGAGGAAGCAGAGGGGTTCTGCACACCAGAGACCGAAAGATTCAGTCCAAGGTCTGGAGCTCACTGCAGTGTCCATGCAAGTCCCTATCAGGAGGCCCATGGGTCTGTGACGGAAGGCTGAAGAGTGTACACTGGAAGGCCAAAGGATCCACGCCAGAAGCCAAAGAGCCTGTCCTGGAAGCCAGAAGAGGATGTCCAAGCTGAAGGTCAAGACCGGAGCTCCTCTAGAGGACAGAAGCAGACCTGTCCTTCCTCGTTTCCCTCATGCCATCCAGAGACCTAGCGCGGCCCAGCACTTTAGTTAAGCTTCTCTTAACTTCTCAAGTTGACATAATCAGTCAACCACGATGGTGACTTTGGAGACAGTGACCTTGAACTTGGGCCCTCCTGCCTTGGTCTTCTCAGTTGGGATTACAGGCATGTGCCACTACCCCCATCTAGTACTGCTTTTAAGAGGTCAGTTTTGTTGGTATCTGCAAGACTGTGATCCCAGCACTATAGAAGGCTGTGGCAGGAGGGTCATAAGTTCAGGCCCAGCCCAAGCAATTCAGCAACTAAGTGAGACCCTGTCTCAAAATTTTAAAAAGCGACTGCAATTAGCTTAGTGCAGAGGCCTGGATTCACTCCCTGGTGCTGTTATCCTCCTCAGTATGAAAAGGGCACACTGTTCTTGCAGGTCCTTGTGTTGGGTTTTTTCCATCAGTGACAGGGTACTCTGAATGTTACAGGGCAGTTGTGATCTCTGTTTTCTTTAGTTGGAAATATTTGAAGTAACCTAAAGACAAAGAAGCTGCCATGACAGATATGGTAGAAATGGTCGTTCTTTGTTTTGTTTTAATACAAAGTCTCACTGTACTGTCTAAACGGGCCTCTCAGACTCCTGAACTTAAGCAGTCCTCCTGCTCCAGCCTCTCTGTTAGTTGGTATCTTAAGTATATTTTGATCAGTGAGAAATGCCACACAAACAAAACAGCTGGAAAGCTTTTTGTTGATAGTATATGCACACAGCTTTTTAAAAGAATTATCTGAGACAGATGGAAGGGTGAAAGTCTTGCTGTCTTCTGGTCCTGAAGTGAAGTAGCCTAGGTAGGTAATTGTGAAGGGTTCCTGAGAATGAAGTCACTCGGAGCCTTCTCTAAGCATTCCACAGCTCCTCTCCTCACAGCCCTAATTCTTTAAGATTCTTGCACTGAGTGGGCTTCGGCCTATCAGCAGTAAGGATGTCCTTGGTCTTGAGACCCACAGGAACACTGGCTGTCCCAGAATGGGCTCCTCCTTCTTTTTGGGGTCCCTGTGATTGGCAATGTTAAGAGCTGTGTTCCCTAATGGGGTGCAGTGTCCCACATGACGACAGCGAGAGTAGGTGAGGAATATTACAGTTGCAGGGACTGTTTTACAAGCACCCAGTTAAAACAGAAACATGAAAGTACCAGGGAGCAGTGGGGAGTCACAGTAGTGTTAAATCCCCTCACCTCCCAGTAGTAGTGGTTCCTGAAAACATGCTGTCTGTCATCTTTGATATTTACTTCCTTGGGCAGTCTGTTTTTACACTAGCATTTGACATGGGCTGAGGTATACAGTCAATGTCTTTAGTAGTTGCTGAGCTGTGTTTGGATCCAGATCTCTGCTGTTGAAAATTTGGTCCTTCATGCTAAAACCCAGAGCCAGAATTTAAGACACGTTTTGTTATTTGGCAAAATTGGCAATGTTAAAACTTTTAAAAGCCAGAAATAATTTAGTTGAAACGTGAGAGCAGAAAGTTTTTTTTTTTTTTTCTCTTTTTAGTGAAGCTTATTTTTTTTTTTCCTCCTCTTGGCAGAATGAAATTACCTCTGAAAATATGGTCAGCTCTGCAGATTCTGAAAAACAAGATTCTCCTCCTCCAAAGCCCCCACGGACTCGCAGGTATGTGTTCAAATACTTCTGTAATCCCAGCCCTCGGGAGGCTGAGGCAGGAGAATCATTGCTACTCTGAGACCAACCTGGGCTACAAAATGACTCAAGGCCAGCGTGAACTACATAGCAAGATCCTGTCTCAAAAAGACCCCCCCCAAAAATGTTTAATATTACAGTGGAAAATAAATGTGCAGCTTTCTGTGTGTGGGGGTGGGTGTGTGTGCATGCGTGCGCGCACAAGTGTGGGGGGGTTGTAATTTTTGTGCACATAAACTATATCTTAAATTAGGGAAAAATCTGTTATTGTAGTTCTCAGCAAAAAGGGAATCTTTATTACATTCTTTCAACATCATGCAAGGATGACTGCTTCTTAAAGCCTTAATACTATTGGTTAACTAACACATTTCACTGTGGTCTCTCCCCCGGCTCCCTAAATGATAACAAACATAGAAAATTGGTAGAGAAATAATAGCATATTTGAAGAGTGGAAAGCATGTCAGCTCATGCAAACAGACATAACAGACTGGAGAGAGCTCAAACTTGCTTTCTTATAGGTAAGGGAGGCCACTAAGGAACAGAGAGCCCCGAAAGCCTCCAAAGTTGGATTAAGATCTCTCCACGGGCCAGTATTTAGGACGGGACTCAGGATACAGAATATTGAAGTTCTTAGGAGGAGCTTTAGATACCCATTTTGCTCCTCCCAGATTGTGCAGGCAGGTGGTAGCTTTCCAGACTTGGACGAATAGCACTGTGGGGCCTTTTCTCTGCAGCCAGCAAACCCAGAGACCTTAGGCCTGGCTCCTAGTGGTCCCTGACTGAAAGCAAGAACCTGCGTGTGCATGGTGAGGTCTTCAGCTGCCTTAATCCCACCTCTAACTTGGCTTCTAGAATCCTGTTAAGTGCTTCCCATAGGGGTCCTACTGCTAATATGTCTCAGCAGCCAGCCAAGCCAAGGGAAGAAGTCAGTAGATGCAGAAATTGTGGCCCGAGTATCTCACCCGGCCCTCCTGTAGCCAGACAGCCACTCTCCCACAGCTCCCCCTACCCCAAGCCGGACACTTTCTCCAGTCATATTAAACATTCCATTCCCAAAAGTGAAGAGCAACACCTGGACGCAGTAGCACACGCTTGGGATCCCAGCCCTCCAGGCGGCTGAGGAAGGAAGAGCGCAAGTCCTAGCTCAGGCTGGGCCTAGCAGAGCCTTAGCAAGAGTCCGTCCGCCTCAGAATTCAGAGGCAGGGTGGACAGCTCAGAGCAAACGCCCTGGTCCAGTCTTTGGCGTCCTCCCCTAAAATAGCAGCCATCCATTCACAAAAACCTCTAACGTGAAGTGAACAAGCGAGAGCAAGTATAGACAGAGGAGGGGAAAGACGAGGAAAGAAACAACTGTCCGGCTTCCTCGGTCACCAGGAAGTACTGCGGCTATGAAATAAGATCCAGATGGTAATAAAGTCTGCCACACTGAGAGTGTAGTAGCATAAATTTGAAAAACTGAACAAAATAGAAATACCGAAAGAAGGGGCCGGGGATTTATTTAGCTCAGCAGTATAAGTGCCTGCCTTGTAAGCACGTGGTCATGAGTTTGATCCTCGGTACCGATTTTTTTAAAAAGTTAAAAAAAAAAAAGAAATACCTAAAGAAAATGATAGAAAATATGAGAAAAGGATTTTTAAAAATGAGAGAATCAAATCAGTAGATCTGCTCTAGAAAAAAATTAGCAAATAAAAAAAATTTCAAGAAATGAAGTAGGTGAATTTTCATAAAGAAACTGTGTACCAAGTTCTCAACATAATGGATAAAAAAGGAATTGTCACATAATGTGCTTTTAAAAGATAAAGAGATTATAGCACACTGAGAGTAAAAAGGACCTAAAAGTTCAGGAGAATGGAACAGGGTTCACAATTGCAACTCTTCACAAATGGATCAGAACCATAGTTTTAAAATTGTAGAGAAAAGTAATTTCTGACCTTGAATTCTGTACCTTTAAAAAAAAAAATCAGTGTGTCTCAGCCCAGCGCAGCGCCGCCCCGCGGGTTTTCAGCCGCAGCTCCTGGGGTGTCGAGGCCGGGCAGGAGGAGCGCGGCTTCAGAGCGCACCCAGTCATCCTGGTGAGACATGGTAGCTTTGAGATCCAAGTTCTCAAGCAGCTGGCCGCCTGTGTGGAGTTCCTAGAACCGAGAGTATGCGCAGCTCCCGGAAAGAAGGGGTGCCCCCGAAGGGTGCCCGGGCAGAGCGGGCCATCCTGGCCTGGGAGAGTCACAGTGCTGCAGCTCTGTGCCACCAGGCGTCCATGCGGGAGCGGTGTGGGCATGGGGTCTGTGGTGCTGACAGCTTCTGGGGTGCTGGGTCTCACAAGTGGGGAGCCTGGCAGATCTGAGGGTGAGGTACTGAGGATCACAGCCCTTCTGAGAGAGCCCACCCTAAATGACGGGGGACAGACCAGGTGTCCCGGGTCTTAGTGGGGCCAGGGGCGGGAAGATGGAAGTGGGGAGTGGGACAGCGCGGGGAAGGCTGTGGAGCGGGGACCCCATGGCCACTGGGAGCACGGCGGGAAGTCTCGGGCAGTGAAGTCGCTGCTGGCCAGCTGGAGGAGAGCTGTCCCACTGACCTTCATTATGCGTCTTGTGTAGTGTGTGCATTAGCTTAGTAAATATGAAATTATCTCCATCTGACAAACTGCATTTTAAAATTTTTAACTTGTAACGGCTTTCAGTTAAATAGTTACACTGTGGCATCTGTCACCTTGTCCTGAGAAGGACAGGCTTTCTCACGTGCTCTCTGCTGCTGCCTTCCAGCTGCCTTGTGGAGGGAGATGCCAAGGAGGAAATCCTGCAGCCTCCGGAGCCCCACCCAGTGCCGCCCATCCTCACGCCCTCCCCGCCCTCGGCTTTCCCGACAGTCACCACTGTGTGGCAGGATAATGACAGGTACCACCCGAAGCCGGTGCTGCACGTGGTTTCATCAGAACAGCAGGACACGGACCTCAACAGAAACTCCGATAAGTCAGCAGACTTTCCAGGGAACATCGATTCTCCTGCTGAACAGACAGATAAAAAATTGGAGCGAAAGTTAAGTTTTGAAATTAAGAAGGTCCCTCTCCAAGAGGGACCAAAAAGTTTTGATGGGAACACTCTCTTGAACAGGGGACATGCAATTAAAATCAAGTCTGCTTCACCTTGTACAGCTGAGAAAGGCTCCAAGTCCCCCGAGGGGAGCACAGGGGGAGTGAAGGCTGGGGAGTGCTTGCCCCATTCCTGTGTGGACTGTGGCTCCCCGCAGGGGCCCACGCCCGGCACTCCCCCAAGGCCAGACCGCCTGGCCCTGGACAGGAGGGGCCATGTGGCGTGGTCATTCCACGGACCCGAGAACATCACCCCTGTCCCTGATGCCTCTGAGGACACATCCCCTGGTAGCCACTGCCCAGCCCTGAAAACTGCGAGCTCAGCCCCCAGCCCCACCACACCCGGCACACCCCGGGACCCTAAGCAGCAGCCCAACGGATCGCCTCTGTGCAGGGTCCCCTTGAGTTTCACGAATCCTCTGCACTCTGATGACTCGGACTCAGACGACAGGAACTCTGATGGTGCTGGGACCAAGACTAAAACTAGCATTTCAACAGCAAGTGCCACAGTCTCTGCTGCCACTGGTACCGAGCGCGTCTCCACCAGGAAGGTGCTGCCCATGTCCATCGCCGGGCATGACATGGGGGCAGTGCTGTGCCCAGGTGCTGACAGAGGTAAGGAGTAATCGGCAGCCTCACCTAGGGCCACAGTCCCAGCCACACCACACTGCAGGTGGGCTTTTTCATTTTGTTAGAAATAAGATGAGGTCTCTTTAATAAGTGGTGCTGGAAAAACTGGCTTTCCAAATGCCGAAAACCAAAACTAGACCCATGCCTGTCACCATGTACTAAGTTAAAGTTAAAATGGATCAAAGATCTAAATATTAAAACACACTAAATCTGCTGAAAGACAAAGTAGGTAGAAATCTTTAAGACATATAGGGGTATGTAGAGAATTCATGAACAAAAAATCAAACTGCACGGGAAATACTTCCCATAATCAATAACTGGGATCTCATCTTACTAAAAAGAAATCTCAGAGTAAAAAGGAAATCCACAAATTTTGAAAAAATCTTAGTCAACTGTCCCTCAGAGAAAGGACTTCTGTCTAGAATAATAAAGAATTAAAAAAAAATTAGATCCCCAAAATTCAAAGACCCAATCAAAAAATGGGCATCTGAGATGAATACACAGTTCTCAGGTGTTCAGCATCATTGGTCATTAGAGAAATGCAAATTAAAACCATATTGAAATTCCATTTCCAGAAAATATGGCCAGTATAAAGAAAACTATCAACAACAAATGCTGCAGAGGCCATGGGGAAAAAGGAATTCTTCTGCACTGTTGGTGAGAGTGTAGACTAGTGCAACCACTGTGGAAGTCAGTCTGGAGATTCCTCAAAAAGCTGGGATTGAAAGTCCCATTTGACCCAGCTATTCCACTTTCGGGCATATTCCCAGAAGAACTGAAAGCATCGTATCACAGTGATATATGTGCAGCCGTGTTTATAGCAGCACAATTTGTAATAGTCAGGTCTTGGAAACAACCTAAATGCCCATCAACTGAGGAATGGGGGGAAAAGATATGGTACTTTTATACAATGAAGTACTACTCAGCTATAAAGAATGATCACATTGAGATATTTATAAGTAAGTGGACGCAACTTGAGAGCATACTTACAAGTGAAATAAACTCACATGTGTAAATACCATATTGTCTCCCTAGTGTAAGAAATGGTAAGAGTACATAAGATACAAAATCCTCAATAAATACAGTAAAAGGGCAAGAATCTTCTCAAAGGGGGAAAAAATAATATCTCGGGGAAAAGCAGGAAAAAGAAAAAGGAAGGGAAAAGAGAAAATATCTAAATTTGTATAAATACACTTAGAATAGCTAAGATGATTGTGCTACAAATTCTGTAAGTTCGTAGAACAAACCAGTTAATAGTCATAGGATCGGAACAATTTTGCATATTTGTGTCAGGTGACCTGAGGAACTCTTAAAGATCACTATGTAAAATATCAACCTTAGTTCTGTTCCTACCACTGTGTTTTGAAGTCCTGTATCATTATTGTTTTGGGCTCTTTGCTATTGTTATTTATTTGTCTTTTTTATTTCTTATTTTTCTAGCAACCTGTTTTGTTTTCTTTTGTTTTTCACTCTAATGCAGAAAGGATAGGTATACATGTAGAGGCTTGAATATGCCTAGAACTTCTAAACAGTTTATAAGAATTGATTATATTATGTATGATGAAATGAACAGCTATTTTGAAGAAAAACAGACATTATAGTATCCATTGCTGATTTTGTATCATCATACAGTGAAATCCAGTAATACTTCTATTCTTTGGTCAGAGTGGTTTTAGTCTGTTTTGTATTTAATTTCAACATACATGAAGGTATGCACAGCTATTTTGAAGAGAACATGAGACATTATAGCAGCCATTGTTGATTTTTCCTATTGTCTGGTTTTGAAGGCCTGTAATGCCTTCACTACTCTGTTCTGATCAGTTTTATACTATTTTGTTTTGTATGAATTTGTTGAGTGTGAAGATATAGACAACCATTTAGAAGAAAATGAGACATTATGGTAGCCACTATAGATCTCCTGTTGTCTTGTTTTGAAATCTGTGTCACATTGTTTTCTTCTGATCTGCTTTGTTCTGTTTTGTTATGTTTAGTTTTGCCCCCTTTTTAAAAAATAAAATAAAATAAAAAATTTTTAAAAAAAAGAAATAAGATGAGGGTTTAGTTCAGCGGCATAAGTGCCTACCCAGCAAGCATGAGGTCATGAGTTCAATCCCCAGTATCCCCACCAAAAAATTTACTTATTGTTACCTAGTTGTTTTAGGGGTTCTGATTTTCCAGAATATGTCAGTGGTTGTAACTAAAGAATTTCCTGCGCCTGCCTGCCTGCCTTTACTAAAGATTCAACCCAATTCACAATCCCTGCTCCCCATTTAAAAAAAAATTTAAGTTTGAAACAAAGTTTCCCTGAGTTGCCAAAGCTGTTCCTGAACTTGTAGTCCTCCTGCCTCATCCAGAATGCTGGGACAGGAAAATTTCTTTGCCTTTTTTCCCATACTTCAGCTCTTAAAATTTTGTGTTGGTCCAAACTTTATCTGATTGAATGCTTAGAAATAATTTAGGGAAAACAGAATTGCTTAAAATAACAGTGACCCAAGTACTGTACATAGAATGGCTTGGTTGACCATTTAAATTGACCTGTGTTTTTCACAGAGCATCAAGTCATCTTTTTTTCTCTATTTTCTTAGCTGAAAAATACCTTTTATAAGAACCTTCTTCAAAAATGCTTGCAAATAGAGCTGCTTTGTACCTAAAGTTTAGCCCAAGAGCAATACTGGAAAGTAGTCCAAGTGCGGGCAGTTGGACTCAGGCAGTGGCAGGTGGTGTGTTTGTACTTCGTTGTCAGAGCTGTCTTTTAATGGATCCCACTTCCTTATGACACCTTGGCATTCCAGGATAGTACATGCACTGTTTGCAGGAGGTATTATTGGTCCTTGTTCCTCAGTCTGCTGCCAGTAACGGTGACTGCTTTCTCAGGCCAGAGTGTGGAGAGCAGATGTGTAAGCTGCTTTCTCCTGCACTGACTACTGGTGATCACTCATGTGTCCACTGACTTCAGGAGTGAATTCAGCCGTGAACTTCAGTAGTTTAATTCATCCCATGATCCTGGAAAAGATATCTGTGTTCGTGTTCATTTAGGAAAGGTGGCTGGGGTCACGATGGTCACCTGATGGCAGAGTTCAGAAACAAAATTTTGCCAAATGCTTCTGTTTGCAAGCCAAATTGTTCACAAGCAAAAGCATTCATGAACCAAAGTATCACTGTTACTGCCCGTAGTATGGTGTTTTTATATTTCCTAATTATGCAGACTGTGTCTTTTGAGAATGTATTTTATAGATTTCCCCATATATGTATCTGTCTGTCTATTCATCCTGGCCCTGGGGTTTACATCCTGGGCATTCGCACTGAGCTCCATCCCAGTCCATTTCTTGTTTTGAGATGGATTTTCACTAAATTGCCCAGGCGTGGCTATTGTGACTGCCTTTCTTTCTCCCTTTCTTTCTCTGGAATCTCCGTTTATTGCTGTTTCTCTTACTCAGCCAAGCTTGCTCTGCAGAGCCAGTCTCTCATTCTTCACTTCTGCTTTCTTGAATAAAACTTGTTGCTGCTTATACACAAATAACCCAGGCTGCACCCAAATTGGGGATCTTCTTGCTTCAGCCTCCCAGAGTACTAGGGTTATAAGTGTGTGCCACAACTCCCAATTGGCTTATTTCTTAATGTACTTGAAGGATCTGTAGAAAATAATGGCTCTCTTAATAAATATGTGCCCATTTTTAATCTCTTGTCCCTCAATTTGAGAGAGGGGAATGTAACTACCAAGTTGTAACTCTATAAGAAAATATGCAGACAAATAAATTTTAATTTGAGGCTTTTTTTCCCTAGGGAATTTTCCCTTTTTTTTTCTCCCCCTCCCCCCTTCTCCTCCCCTCCCCCTCCCCCTCCCCCTCCCCCCCACCTGGTTTTAACTGGAAATATGGTCTGGTGCGGAGGGTGTGTGATACAGGAAGCTCGTGAGGAGTTTCTACACAGCACCATCCTGTGCTGGTGGGGTCCTTTGCAGTGTCAGCTGCTGTGCAGAGGGCTGAGTGCGCTCTAGCTCAGCTCTGTTCTTGCAGGTTTATCTGTGTTTCCAAACCAAGAGATCTGTGCATGTGCATTTTGGTTTCCTTTCAGCATCCTCACTAGCGGCTGTTTGATGCTACCTGAAGGTTTTCCCGTGTGAGGCTCATTGCTGTAACCTGACAAAGAGTGGCGTGTTTCATTGTTGCTGGTCATTTCCCCTACGGATAACTTTACACATTACTGCATCAATTACAAATCCTTGCTCTTCCTTTGTTTCGGCTTTGGGGAGTGAACTGTGGGCCTCCCACTGCCCAGCAGGGTTAGGAGCTGCTCTCAGTCTGTCTCAGGTCTCCTGCACATGTCTGCTGGATGCCCAGATCCTGGGCAGGACTGGCGAGATGTGGCCCTCTTTCTGCGCCACCTGGTCCCTGGGGAGCTCTGGTCTCAGGAGGACCCGCTCTGTGTTTTTGTGGCTGGGACAGGAGCACTCAGACCCACCTGTGCTTGTGGAAAACTTGATTTCCTATTTATCTTTAACATGTAACTTATCAGAATTGGGGCACTAGCAGAGTACTATGGCCAAAATGTGTGCCGTGTTGTGTTTGAGACAGCACCTCACCTTACAGTCCAGGCCAGCCTTGAACTTGCTGTGTAGTCCAGGCTGGCCTCAAACTTATGATCCTCCTGCCTCTGCCTCCCCAGGGCAGTGATCACAGGTGTGTGTCCCCAGGCTCAGTTGTGGTACTGGGGGTTGGAGCTAGGGCTTTTGCATTGCGCTTTTGAGACATGGTCTCTCTAAATTGCCCATTCTGTAAGAGAGCACCGGAGCAGACCTAGACAGAATATCCAGGGTCATCTTCAACTTTCCTCTCCTCTACCCCAGACTGCCTGCCTGAATCTGCACAGTTGCGTGACCATGGTGTCTTTCCTTACCTGCAGTGACACTCAGATCAAAGACTCCTCTGCCCCATTATACTTAGGAGAGCCAGAGCTGCTTCCTTGATGGATCCTATTTCTCAAGCACCAGCTCTGCTTCTGCTGGTGAAAACCTTCATAGGACTTTAATCAGTATTCTGACAGCACCATTGCATTCCCTTGTGTGCAGGCATTAAAAGAGTTCCCTAGCTATACATTTATATTAGAAAAACAGCCAGCACCCCGCATCTCTGCAGTTAGTTGTTGTCTAAACCATGACCGGAACATGTAGCTGTCTAAAATGCTTGGAGCTCTTTAGCAGACAGGTAGGGGCAGACTGGGCAGTGCTCCTCTTTGCCCGGAATGCCCAGCTGCCTGGCAGCGCAGGAACCTGGCAAGACTCTCTCAAGACCCGAGCTGCCAGACAGACCACTCACTCATGCTCTTAGATGCCGGCGCCTGGGGCTTTGAGAATATCTAGAACGCTGTCTGCTGCTGCACTGGTGCCGTTACTTTTTACTAATGTGTTTGCACTTTCTGTATTTGATTCAGATGTTGATGTTAGTGAAGATTCACCTCCTCCCCTACCTGAAAGAACTCCTGAATCTTTTGTGCTAGCAGGTGAACATCGTATCTTTTCTGTGTTTGCATTTACTATATACTTAATAATAACCTGTGGAACACATGGCCAATTTTAACCTAGCAACTATCTTGTTAAGTTAAATTCAGAAACAGGTTTGAGTTGATAGTGCTTTTTTGTTTATTTGAAAAATAGTTTTAAAATAGTTTTGAACTTCTGAGATTGGTAGTAACGATTTATGTTAGATAGTGGGGTTCAGTGACGTGGTATAAATATGTTTGCAGTTCTCAACAGCTTTCATTGTGTCACATTTCATTGTAAGTTAATACTTAATCCAGGCTGTGGGTCAGCCTGTGATTGCTGTTAACACAGAGACCCCTGCGTTACCCAGGGAGGGAGAGGGAGAGTACTCGTTTCACAGCATGAATAATATTCTTCCCTTCATTCCTCTCCTCACAAGGAGTAGGAAGCAGCCCAGTATATTTATGAGTCTCACATTCACCCGTCACAAGGCTCATTACTCATTTTAACCGACTCTAAGGATGTGGAAAATGGTGAAGCGGATACTCGGTTGTCCGAGCCTCACATTATCAGTAGGCTGCTGTCAAATTAATCTAGTTCAGTTTTTAAAAAGGAAACACAGATGGTTTGGATTGACTAGAAACTACATTTTTTTTGAAACTACATTTTATGCAAGTGATAGTTTCTAAAATTATATGCACTTTAATACAAAGAAATTACAAGAGTTAAAGGTATAACTTTAATCACAGAATTTTGTTTTTCTCAGATACGCCTATAGGATGTGAATGGAGTGACTGTCACAGTCAGGAATGGTGTGACCCAAGACAGTCTGAAGTAAGTCCTTTGAGATTGGAGCAGCTGTAGCTTAATATTTCTGTGCTTACCAATTCATCTTACAGTTGTTTGTTAGGATAATAACACCATAGGGCCATTAAATATAGTTCATAAATTTTGATACACATTCATGCTATATAAAATGAAGATAAAAGGAACAACCTACCTTCATAAGAACATCGTAAGTATTGTTTTCTCAGAATCTTTTGAAGATTGTGAATTACACTGTGTTCCACTTTTGGACGTGTACATAACTGGGGTCACAGTGCTGTCCTAGGGTTGTGTATCCCCGCCCCCCCGGTATAACTCTCCTGGCCACTTTCTCTTTGGGTTTTTCAGGAAATGTTACATACTTAAATTTTTCCCTGCATATCGTAACATCTCTGAAATAAAAAATGGGATCCATTTTGGTTGGCATTATAAAATACTGAGAAGTCACACTAGTGATGTCTGTTAATCAGTGATGCCATAATTGGATGAAATGCAGCTTTGTATTCCCCTGGGCAGTAGCTCCTGCTGTTTGTATCAGGAAACTTTTACTCACAGTATGAAACAGTGTAATTTAAAAATGTTAAGCCTAATTGCAAACACCCTTGTTTTGCTTCCCTTTGACGTGGAAAGTCTTGATAGCCCTTGCTTTCTTGGGACAGCTGACCGAGCTATGGCTCGCACATGACATGAGTGGACTGTAATAGCTGTTTGATGTCTCCTTACAGGGCTTGATAACCTCGGCAAGTGAAAAATGCGGTACGTTACTAGATACTTTTTTCATTTTGGCTATCGACTTGCAGCAGAGCTTATTGATCTGGACACTCACGGGAACATTTATTACCCCTAGGTACAGGTCAATGGGAAATACATTTTATTTGAGACGTTTGCTGTATTTTATTTGTCATTGTTTATGAAAACACTTAGGAGCTAGTGATGTGCAGTGTTGGGGCGTGTGCGTAGCATGTGCAGAGGCCCCGCGTTCTGTCCCTGTGTGTACACATGTGCACCCTTGGGAGTTAGATCCAGGCTTGAATAAATGTCCCAGGTTTGTCTCCGTGATGGAATTGGGTCCTTAAAAACCATTAATTTTAGAAATTTTCCTTACAGTATGTTTACCTTTATTGTGGAAAGTAATAAAATTATGCAGCTTAAATCAGTGGTTGTAATAGCAAGTTAGAGAAAATTTTTACCGTGTTACTTTTAGTGTCACACTAAAATAGGTCACATACTATTGATTTTTATAAATCAGTGACCATGCAAGCAACTCACCCAGCACGTTAGCCTGTACAGTGGTGGCCAAGCTGTGGCACGCGTGCTGTGGCAGCTCTGAAAGGTTCACTGCCACTGCTCGACCTGTTGCAGCTTTTTCACGGCTCCGCCCTTGATCTTGGCCCGATGGATCTGTCCCATCTCATAAACCCTGTTACTCTCTTTTCTGAGGCATTATATTATAAAGAAAAGAGCAAAAGCTTTTGAGCCAGTGTTACCTACATTGTAATCCTGTTTTTGCTACTTTTCCTATGTGGCTTTGCAAGTCACCTGATCTTTCCAAGCCTCGGTTCTCTTGTCTGTGTGAGAGAGAGAACCTTGGAGGATTGCAGTCCATGTCGAAACAAAACAACACCTATATAAAGTGTGAAATTGTGACTGTCACGAGCTGGGCCGCTGATGGGTGCTATAGCTGTTCTTCCTGCTGCTGCCGGATGCATTGATTGCTTAATTTTCTTAAAGTCTCTCAACTCTTGATTTTTCTCCTTCTCTGTGAAACCGAACTATTCTGTCTGTG
This sequence comes from Hydrochoerus hydrochaeris, assembly GCA_004027455.1. Lineage (NCBI taxonomy): Eukaryota > Metazoa > Chordata > Mammalia > Rodentia > Hydrochaeridae > Hydrochoerus > Hydrochoerus hydrochaeris. Next base: position 57,188 of record PVLA01002720.1, on the reverse strand, counting down.
ACTTTAATCACTCTCAGATTGTCCTTGACTTTATTGCTCCTGACTCCCGTGCATCTTTCTTGATCCTCCGGATTACTGAGTGCCCCTGAGAGTGTTCTTAGGCTGCATTTTCACATCCAGGTCCTGCACTGCCGTCAGCCCTCAGCTCTGCTGCGCCCTGGCTCAGTGCTGGTGACCACTTTAGGGCTCCAGTGGTACAGACAACCTGCCATGGTGTGCGTGCCACACTACTCTAGTGCATACCCTTTCCGTTCCCCTCCTCTAGAGTGGTCAGTCCCACTAATTCTGGGGTCACCTCACTTCACTGAGAAGATAAATCTTTAGGGCCAGATCATCTTTCCTCCTCCAAATAACCCTAAACACCTCGCTTCCAGTAGTTTTATCTACATGCCTCTCCCTGTCCGTTACACTCTGCATGATTTTATTAAGGTCTTATCACACTATTTTAATAATTAATAGACAAATCTGTCTCTCCTTCACCAGGGGCTGACAGTCTGCAGCCCATAGGGCTTAATATTATCCTTGCTTTTGTTGTTGCTGCTCTTTGGATTTTGCATGACCTTGATCAGAACGAGTGGCTTTTACATCTTGTAGTCCTCTGTAAACTGACTATATGCATCTTGAGGGTGGGAACCGTCTATTATTTGACTTATTATTCCAGGTTTCCAGAAAGGTTCCTCACAGAGGCAGAAAGGATATGGCAAAGGCTCTAAGACAATGAATAAGTCATGATAGTTAATTTCTTTTGTTACCATTCTTATGTTTTGATAATTAAACTCATGAACCCTACTACAACTTAAAAATCTTAGACTAAAAAAAATCTACTTTTGGGGGCACAAGTACATTAATTCACAGTAAACTTGCCTGCCATTGATTTCCATATGGAAACATTTCAGCTGTAGTCACTGGCTTAGAATATAAGCACATGATACACTACTTTAAGGGAATTTGCCATGCCAGGGTCTAGAGGTGTGAGATAGCAGCGCCAGGAGAATCTTCACATTGTGGAAGGGCACGCCGCAGGTTTGCAGGTGCCTCTGGAGAACCTGGCACAATTTCCTGTGCCTGTTGTCCTTGTGTTTCTTTTTATCAGGGCTTCTGGAACTGTAGGCGGGGTGTAGTGCACACACCTATAATCCCAGCACTTGGGGGAGGCTAAGGCAGGCAGATCGGCAGGAGCTCAAGGCCAGCCTGGACTACATAGTAAGACCTTGTCGCAAATAAATACAATTATGATGGTCGTGAAACAGAATTTGTTCTGTGTGCGTATGCATGTGTTACTGAGGATTAAAACCAGGGACTTTGCATCCCCAGTGCTTTTTATTTTTTATTTTGAGATAGGACCTCACTATCTCAAAATAAGTCACTAAGTTGCCCTAGCTGGGCTCAAATTCAGAATCCTCCTGCCTCAGCCTCTAGGGTGCTGGGATTATAGCCAAGCACAACCACACCTTGCTAAAATTTGCTGTTTGTCATCATTGCTCCATTAAAACAATTAGTATTCTGTGACGCTACAGAGGATGGTGCTTCATTAAGGGCTCTGTTTTGCATTTCAGATCATCGAGCAGCAGATTTCTCAGAGACCGGTATAGAATCTCCACTTCCTGTAAGTGACAAGAAGTCTCAGACAGCAGAAAGTCCAGCGGAAGTCACAGATATTGGTAATCTGTTTAATATATGATTTTAAAATCTTAAATAGTAGTGCATAAAAGTCATTCACTATTCTTCCTGAATTTCCTTAAAACTAAATTACTGGGGTTTTTATTACGATTTACTGAAGTTCTGAAGTGATGCTTGCCAGAAATAAACATGTATGATCAAAGTTGCTTATAATGAATCATGTAGTAAATGGAGTGATTTATTGTGTTCCCCACTGAGATTTAAAACAAATAATAAATGCCTCTGATAAACAGTCCTTTGTATACTTTTTTAAAACGAGGTTTCACTGTCTTGCCTAGTGAGACCTTGAACTCCTATACTCACAGGACCATGGGTTCTACCATTCCACCAGGTCACTGTATTTTTTTTTTTTAAAGAAGCAGTTATTTTCAGTTACTCATGATAAATTTATAGTTTTTTGTAGTTACAAAGTTTTGTTTGGTTCAAACTGCATATTTTCTCCCAAAAATTTGCTTGTTTAACAAAATGAAGAAGAAAAAACGAAGATTCCTGGAGGTGGTTTAATAGTATAAAAGTTTCCTCAACACTAACCAGTTACTGTGGTGTTTTCACTGTAGGGTTTGGTAATCGCTGTGGAAAACCCAAAGGACCAAGAGATCCACCTTCAGAATGGACATGATTCAGGGAGCTAAAAGACTTTCAGTCATACTGGAAAATTAAAGTGCCACTGAATGCAGGACTGATAGTATTCCATCTTTAACACGTGGGGCTAACAGCAGTGTAGATTGTTACCTTAATCCCCCCCCCCCCCACCCCTGGGACCATCTACCTGCCTTATTACTACACTTAGGAAAAAGTGTTACATATGGTTCATTTTGTAATTTCAAGTATTATTGCCTTAATGTCTCTTAACCCTGTTACACGCTGCTTGTAGACCTGTTAATACAGTAATACTTTTATGATAAAATTGAGTTTAAGGACTACCCTTCTGCTGTTTTATCATGTATGCATTATTTTGTATATGTACAGGGCAAGTAGGTATATAATTTGATAAACTTGCAGTCATAAAATAATATTAACAGAAGATGTAAGAAATTTCTGCATGATCTAAATCTTTGTGTACCTTATTTGTAAATTATTTGCCCTGGAGTTTTAGAAAATAGTTTCTGAATTTTAAAATTGCTGGATTCATGCAGCCAGCATTGCAGGTTATCAAGAGATCAAAGATTGTAATAATAATACATTTTGTAAATTGTAAGCAAAAAGTTATTTTTATATTATATCCCGTCTAATTGTTCATCCTAATTGTCCTTGTTTTCATCTAGTCATGGAGATTCAGTAAGTGCCTTGGAACAATATTGAATTCTCTTAGCTCATGTGTGTTACTTTAATATTTGAACTCAACTGGGGTTAGAAGACTATCAAAATATGTGTATGTTCAGGATGTTTGACCTGCCATTAAAAACAAACAATTTTACAGTGCCTGCATGTCGTCTTGGTTTTTCATTGCCAGGACATTAGACCTCCTGTCGCCCTTCCTGTTTGCTCAGGTTTACCTTGTAGTACCGAGAATGCGTGAGGTTGACTCTGTTAATTAAGAAGTGGAAAGCTGGGTGGAGAGGCGCATTTCTAAAGTTCCAACTACTCAGGAGGCCAAGGAGTTGGAGGTCAGCCTGGGCAGCATGAGACCCCAGCTCAGAAACCAAAGGAAGGAGGACTTCTGCTAAAGGCAAGGCTCTGCGACTTCCAAATGCCTACCCTGCAGCAGCCCTGGTGTCTTTCCCATCCTGTGAGCCTTCCAGGATCCCATGGGACAGCAGAGAAAGCTGAGCTCGGGAAGGGGGTACTTACTTCTTTCTGCCCCATGACTAGATAGAGCACAGGTTCCTGCTGTAAACACTAAGTGAATTTTCAGGTCTTGATTGGGATTGATAACTGTCTCTGTTTTCCCTGTGCAAACAAAAGAATTAAATGATGGGCCAAAAGTGAGATTTAGTAATTATATGAGTAGAAGGTCGATGGTTGTAGAGGAGAAAATCCTGCAATCTTAAAAGTTTTCAAAGCTAAATGGTCTTCATGTTGATTCCTCATCATGTTCCTGCTAGCTTGGATCATCAGGAGCTCGTACATGCGGTAACACATGGATTTTCTCACTTTTACAGGTCATGTTGCCAGTAAAACTAATCAAAAGCCACCCAATGGGACAGTCACACATGCACCACCAGTGGTTCAAGCCACCCAGCAGTGAGAACACAAATTGTGGGCCCATCATGAATATATGGAAATTTGCAATATTTGGCAGTGTTTTCATTGTAAGAACATGGGGACACAGTGGCTGCTTGGCCTTCACAGGACATGAGTACTCGTACAGTATACTGTTGTTGTCATAAAACTTAAGCTGAAGGAAATAGAACTGAAAATAATCTGCAGCCACATCACACTGAACGGGTTATGCAATCTGACCCTAAAATCATCTATAAAGATTTTCTTTTCACTGGGAAGGAGTTTCTTAAACAACTTTTCCTGGATTAGAACATGCATTCAGTTAAGTGGGAAAATTATATTAGACATAAAGTACACATTCTTCTGTCTATACGACCGTCCAGCAGCAAAACGGTCAGCCCCTAAAAGCTCTCCTCCTGCAATTTGCAGATTTTCATGAGTACTGCAGTTCATTGTTACAGAGGTTTGCATTTTGACTATAACATAATTTACATGATTTTCCTTTTTCTTGTTTTTTACTATTAATCTTTCATTTTGCTCTTTATTTATGTGTTTCTCATATAAGAGAATCCACATGGCCAGGTGTGGTGGCGCATGCCTGTAATCTCAGCACTAGGGAGGCTCAAAGCCAGCCTAGACCACAGAACAGGACCCTGTGTCAGAAAACAAAAGCCCAGTGTGGTGGCGCACACCTGTAATCCCAGCACTCGGGAGGCTGAGGCAAGAGGATCATTGCAAATTCGAGACCAGCCTGGGCTACAAAGTGAGCTCAAGTCCAGCCTGAACTGCATAGTGAGACCCTGTCTCAAAAAGACCACCACCCCCAAAAAAACATTTTTTAAACTCATTTAAAGAGAGAGAGAAGCCGTGCAATATTTAACCATTTATCTCTAATTTATGTCACTTAACATGTTCTGAAGGTGTATCCATTTCCCTACAAATGACTTAAGTTTATTCTTTATAGCCAAACAGTGTTCTTGGGTATAAATACATTTTCTTTATCCATCTGTACCATGTACGGTGCTTTCAAGGTTTTGCTGTTGAACTGTGCTGCTGTAAAGGTGTGTGTATGTGTCCCTGGAATGCGCTATCAAATGCTTCTGGGAATATACCTAGGAGAGAATGCTGGGTTAAATGGGATTTCTGCTTTTAGTTTTTGTTTTTGTTTTTTAAAGAGAGTAAAATTAAACATAACAAAACAGATCAGAAGAAAACAATGTAAGAGACACAGATTTCAAAGCAAGACAACAGGAGATCTTGACTGTCTAGCATATTGTCTTTTTTGGAGGATTCTCTAAAATAGGGTTTGGACTAGTTCACATTCCCAACAACACAGAACCATTTCCCTGTGGCCTTGTCAACATCTGTTACCTGACTGCTGGACGCTGACCATTGTTTCTGGAGTAAGGTGGAATCTCAAGCTTGTTTTAATTTGCATTTTTCTAATGGCCAGCAATGTCGAACGTTTTTTTCCATGTATTTGTTAGCCATTTGTACTCTAAGAAGTGTAAATTCATTTTGTTTTCCCTTTGCCCATTTTCTCATTGGGTCTTTCATTATGGGGATTGTTTGGGGAGTTCTCTTTTTTCCTAGATATTAGCTCTCTGAGGAATAACTGGCAAAATACTTTTCCCATCTGTAGGTTGTCTCTTGGCTTTATTCGTTGTTACTTTTGCCGTGCAGAAGCTTGTTAATTTGTTATGTTCTTATTTGTTGTTACTATTTCTGGTGCCTTTGGGCTTCTCACCTATGCCTATATCTTCAAGAGTTTCACCTTCTAGCAGATTGTTTCTGTTTTGCCATTTAGGTTTTTGATCCTTTTTTATTTTAGTTTAGTACATGTTGAGATGTATGGGTCTATATTCAGTCTTCTGCATATGAATACCCAGTTTTCCCAGCACCATTTATTAAAGAGGCTACCTTTCTTCCAAGGTGTATTTTTGGCCCCTTTGTCTGAGACCAAATAGCTGCATGTGCCCCTGGTGGTTTGTGCATCCTCTGTTCTATGCCATTTATCCTCGTGTCTGTTTTTGTACCGGTATCATGCTGTTTTTATCACTGTAGCTTGGTAATGTAGCTTCAAATGTGAGGCTGTGATACTCCTTTACTACTGTCACCTAGGATTGCTTTGGCAATGTTGGGTAACAAGAATGGGTCTCTCCTTGTTTCATATAAATTTTAGGATTTTTCTCTAGCTCTGTGAGGAGTGGTATTGTTATTTTGATTGAGATTCTGTTAAATCTGTATATTAGTTTTGGAATTATGGCTATTTTAATTATATTTGTTTTGCCTACCCAGAAATGGGAATATCTTTGCATTTTCTGATGTCCTCTTCTATCTCCTTTTTTAGAGTATAGTAGTTTTTTTCTTGATGCTATTGTGAATGATACTATTCTATTTTCTTGATTTTTTTTTTCCCTAAGTGAGTTTATTATTGACATACAGGAATGCTGTTGATTTTTGTGTCCTTTAGTAATCACTGCTGAATTTGGTTAATTTTAGGAGGCTTTTGATAGAATTTTTTGACCTTCTATGTGAAGAATCATGTCATCTACAAGTAATAATTTGACTTCCTTTGCTATACATATCCATTTTATTTTTTTCTCTTGCTTGACTGCTCTACCTAATGTTTCAAATACTATATTAAATAGGAGTGGTAATAGTGGACATTTTTGTCTTGTTCCTGATTTTAGAGGGAAAATTTTTAGTTTTTCCCCATTTACTATGATGTTGGCAGTAGGTTTGTCATAAATGTCTTTTCTCAGGTTGAGATAACATTTTTATCTGGTTTCTTCAAAGTTTTTTTCATGAATGAATGTTGAATTTTTGTCAACAGCCTTTTCTGTCATCTACTGAGATGATCACGTGGTTTTGGTCCTTGCTTCTGTTTACTTGATACATTTATTGATTTGCTTATATTAAACTGCCCCAGGCCTCTAGGATGAATCCTACTCAGTCATGATGTATGATGTTCTGATGGTTTGTTACACTCTGTTTGCCAGTATCTTGTTGAGGATTTTTGCATCTGTGTTCATTAAAGAGACTGCCTTCCAGTGTGCTTTTTTGTATTCATCCTTGTCTGGTTTTGGAATGAGGGTAATGCTAGTTTCCAGGAGTGACTTTGGAAATATTCCTTCCCTTTCAATTTTATTAAAGAGTTTGAGGCCAGGCATGTGGTACATGCATATAATTCTAGCACTTGGGATGCTAAGTCAGGAGGACGGCTAGGAGTTTGAAGACAGCTTGAGGTCCGTAGTGAGATCAAGAGACCTTGTCTCAAAAAAAAAAAAAAGTTTGAGGAGAATTTCATGCTGTTGTATTATTCAGAATTTTCATATCTTCTTGGTTCCATTTTGGTAGTTCTTATGCATCTTGAAATCCTTTTCTTCTCAGTTCTCCAATTTATTGACATGCAAGTTTGTGAAGTAGTTGTTAATCTGGATTTTAGCAATGTCATTGAGGATTTTATCTTTTTCATTTCTAATTGTATTGATTTGTCTTTTGGTGAGATTAGCTAAGGATTTGTCTATTTATTCTTTCAAAGAACCAACTCTTCCATTCATTGATTTTTTTGTTAGGTTTTTTTTCAGTCTGAATTTTGTTGATTTCTGTTCTGATTTCCTTCCACGTACTAGCTTTAAATTTGGATTCTATTTGTTTTTCTACTGATACTATTCTTTAATTCTAGAAATTATCTAATTTCTTCCTTGATTTATCCTGTAGCCCACTGATTATTTATTACCATGCATATGCATAATTTCTGTAGTTTCTTTTTTCATTGATTTGTAGTTTCATTGCACTTTGATCTGACAAAATACATGGTACAATTTTAGGTTTTTTGCATTTACCTAAAGCATGATTTATGGACTAGCACACAGTGTTTTGGAATAAACTCCATATGCTACTGAGTAGAACGTATTCTCTAGTGTGGAACACTAGGTAACTATTAAGTTTGTTTGAAGATTCAATTCAACTCTGATAATAATTTTTGCCTAGTTGATCTATTTGTGACAATGGGGGTATCAAAGCCTTCCACTACAGTTGTGTTGATAGTTACTGAGAGTTATTACTGGCAAGTCTTGACTTATTCCTGGCACTGCATTATGACCCTGTTGCTTATTTCTTTTCTTTTCCTTCGACTTAACTGTTCACCCTACCTGTTGTATTCATTCTATTAGATCTTTAGGCTTTGTTGGCTTCCTGGTATCTTTCTAGGATTTCCTAGGCATTTTTTGGATTGTTGGTTTAATGGTTGTGAATTTCTTAAGGTGCTTTTTATCATGGAGATATCTTCTCTATCAGTTTTGAAAGATAGTTTTGCAGGATATCAGTCTGGTTTGGAAATCATTTTCTTTTAGGACTTAAAATGTTTCACTAAGCTCCCTTGACCTTTAGGCTTTTATGTGAGACGTCTAAGGGGTTTACCTTTATAAGTGATGTGTTGCTTTCCTCTAACAGCTTATAAGATCCTTTCCTTGTTTGGGGGTTCTGTATGTCTCACGTTTTTTATATGTGAAATTCCTTCCCATATTTGGAAAGTTTCTGTTGTTATTTCTGTAAGTGGCCATTCATGCTGTCTTCTGATTTTTTTATTAATTCCAATTCAGCTTAGAATAATTTTTGCATCATCTGGTGGCTGTTGGATCCAGTTTAAATTTTAATTTAATTTTAATGTACCTTGTTTTTAAGGTATCTCTCAATAATTGATCACTAATCACAGCATGTATTCCAGTTCTGACATTCTGTCCTCCTGTTGGTCACGTCTGTTGCCCATACGTTCAGTAGATTTTTAAAATCTGAATTTGTGTTTGGTACCTTTTCATGGACTCTGAGTCTTTTCAATACTTTACATCCATTCTGCTATTAATAGACGTTGGGAATATTATAAATTAAACTACTATGAACATGTTTGCATGTAGGATCATGTGACCAGTAGTCCTAATTTGTCAGTTAAATTGGATGAAGTATCACCTACTAGATTAGCAAAAGATGGTTTTTGGTGCACGGTGGGGCTTGGAGGTATGACCTTGGGTTCTGTACGTGGTTCTTAGTTGTTTCCTTTCAAGTACTATTTTTTTGCTCTGCTTCCCAAACCACCATGCACTAAGCATTTTTGTTCTACCATACCCTCCATGAGATTTTGCCTTGGAGCTAACTGACCATGTACTGAATTTCCTGAAACCATGAGCTAAATTAAACCTTTATTCAAGTTGTGGGTGTCAGGTATTATGTCTCAGCAACAGGAAAGCTAATATGGAAAATTGGTACTGGAGAAATGGGGTCATTGATGTGGTTGTACCTGACCATATGGTTTAGAAGCCTTTGGAAGTGGTTTGTGGGAGGAGTTTGGGAAAGTTTGGAGAAGCAGACTAAAGAATACTTTGGATGCAGTAATCAGAACCTTCCGGTCCATTCTGGTCAGAGCTGAAAGACAATGCTCAGAAGGTTTCAGTTGGGAACAGGTACTTAAGGGGCCATATCTATCACACTGTGGCAGAAAATTTCTCCATATTTGGCCTATGTCCTGAGACTGCAGGACACAGATTAAGGGCAGTCAGGTAATTTTTGTTTCAGGAGATTTCAAACCAGCTCAACATTAGGTTATAGTATAAGTAGACTGCTGGTTTTCAGCCAGATTTAAATCTAAGAATCAGATGCAGAATACCTTAAATTTTGGCTCAGAAGGAACTGCATATAAAGTTGAGACCAAAAGAGGTATGGATACTGAAAAGATGAGTGCCATGAAAAAGAAATCAAGTACTTTGTGCAAGAATAAGATGACTTGAAGGCACCTCAGAAATGAGCAAGACTCCAACCTTGTAGGCTCAAGAGTGCAAAAGGTTAAACTTTGCTTACAAGAGGCCTTTTAGGAAACCTGTTTTCTGGATTCATTTCACCAGGCTCAGCCATCTAAGCCCTGGGAGGCAAATGCAGCCTGCTCCTGGCTGCTGTTTCTGCTGACAGCAGGCATTGGCATTTTCCATGTGATGCTGGTTTATCTACATTGAAAATGTAAGTGTTGTGGAGGCAGGCAGGCTTCCACTTGGATTTCTGAGGGAGAACTGGGAGGCCAGGCAAGGAGCCCCTGGGAGGACAGTGCAGTAACATGTGGAAAAGAAGCCAAAGGATCGGGAGAGATTCCAGGTGGTTGGTGATTTCAGGAACATGAAGCATCTGCAAAGAAAAGCTGTAAAATGAGTGTGGGGCCAGCCAAAGAGAGAGGCCACACAGGCTGTGATCAGTAAGGCCATAGGTGGGGGGTTCCCCAAGACCTGTGGAATTGGGATCTCACCACCACAGGCCCCAGATGCTTGATGTAGAGCTGTTTCCCACTGCTGGGCTCTGGTGTTTCTTTGATCTTTCTTCTATCTCCCATCTCTTCCTTTTGGAATGGAAATATTTTACCCTGTGCCATCATCCCTTGTGATTCTGTAACTTGTTTTTTTATTGTTATCGAGGTTCACAGCTAAGAGTTTCTCTGAAATGTTTGAAGATAACTCAGGTTTGGAGTTTGAAAAATGCTGAAACTGTTGAGACTTTGAGGAAGGAATTATTGCTTCTCTGGTTGTACCAGGGATGACTGTATTGTTAGGCAAAATTAAGAGCTTGCTGTTGTTTTTACGTGGATACTAGATATGGTTGAAGATGTGTTTGGGTGTGAAGTTGACAGTGGATGAGATTGGAGATTGGTGATGCTGACTTGTCAATTTCCTTGGAGTGAGAAATGCCTGGAGATTAGTACGGAGGCTGGGAGTGCGGGTGGGTGGGTGTGGAGGTGTGACCTCCTGTTCTACCTGTGGTTCTTACCTTGCTTCTCTCTGGCTGTTTCCCTACCCTGCATCCTGGATGCCTTGAACTAAGCAGCTTTCCTCCCCCACCTTCTGCTGTGAGCTTTCTGTCTTAGGCCAGCTAGTTCTATACCAAGTCTCCTGAAACCAGAAGCTAAATTAAACCTTTTCTCCTTTCTAAAAAGCTCTGCACTTTTTCTGATTGTTACTTCTTCCTAAAATATGTCTATAGCTCATCATCGCCTGTCATGTTTCCTCGAAACCTGTCCAGGTTCTGCCACCTTGGGATTTGTGGATTTTTTTTTTTTTTTTTGCTTAAAATTCAGTGGCCAGGTCCCTGTTTTGGACTCGGGTTACCATGGAGCTGAGAATGTGTGTTTTGGGCAAGCACCATAGCTTGATTTTGTTGCCTGCTGAAGTTGAGGAACCCGGTTTACAGTGCCAAATCCAAACTGCGTAGCAGATCGTGTAACCGCTTCTGCCTGCTGGTGCCTTCTCTGGCCTGTGCTGGTTGAGACCTCTGCTCTGGCTGCTCTGTACTGCTTAGCGGCCTGTGCCCCCACGGCCTGGCGTTGCTTCCCTCTGTCGCTGACATGGTGAGCCCTGCTCCTGTGTTACTCCCTGTATGAAACCAGCCGGCCGTCTCAGCATGTTTCCAACCAAGTCTGTCACCCATCCTCTCTGTCCTGTTTGTTTATCGTTGTACCATAAGTTTATACTCTACTAAACTGGCCTTGGAGAGAAATGTTGTGGAAGTGGTGTCATTGAACAAGCAGCTAACTTCAAAGTAGGGCTAGCTTTGAGTGTAGGTCTTTCTCTTTACTAGTGTCCTGAGGAGTAGGAAATAAATGTGTATTGAACAGATCAATCAAATCAAAGACCGTGTGAAGGTAGCTGGTCCATTTCTGCTTTTCAATTTATATTCCCAACCACTATTAAGTGCTCTAACTTCACGCCTCTTGACACAAAGCACCTGCAGAGATACACTCACAGAGTGATGGTTTATAGGCTGCTCCTGGGGCCAGCTCAAAGCAGAGGGGTCAAAAACGTCATCCACGTGCTCTGAGTACTTTCCACAAATGTGTCTATGGCTTCCAAACATAGTGTCTGACTCTGTTCTAAAGGCATTTATCCTTCCAGGAATGTTCTCCACAGTTAACAGCTAAAAGGATTTTGTGCTTGATGTAAAGGGGTGCAATAAGAGAATGCGATTTGCAACCTGCAGTTCATGAGAGGGAATTTCAGTGAATGGCATCTTAATTATAGTCAGCCTTAAAGTATTTCAATTGCAGTACATATTTGGTGCTCTTGATTACAGTCTATAAAATCAGTTTACTTCTAAAAGCGCGATGAAGTTGACGTCATTCTGTGCTGGCTTTAGGAAAGCTTTTGCTACCTCTTTCAACAGGTCCTCTAATTGCCTGCTGTTAGTGGATATGTTAGATGTTAAAAATTCATAATCTTTTCTTAGCTTCCTAAATAATAAGACAAGACCTAATTTCATGGGTTTTGTTTGTTTTTTTACTTTTTTCTCTGATTTAGATTTTTATATCTTCTCTCTCTCTTTTTTTTTTTTTTTTTTTGGTACCGGGGATCAAACACAACCTCGCACTTGCCAAGCAGGTGCTTAACACCACTGAGCTAAATCCCCAGCCTGATTTAGATCTTTATTATGCAGCTTGTTATTGCTTATATCTTGATGTCCCAATAAGGCCTCAAGCACCGTAAGTGGAGCTGGGGGAAGGTGACTGCATTACAGGTTCACCATGCTGGATCAGTGCATTGCCTGGCTTAGCACAGTTCTGGGTGTGGATGAGGAGTCACTGAAGAGAGGAGACCCACCCTGGGTGTGGATGACACCAACCAATAGGCTTGTAGCCTGGAGGGAATAAAAAGGGAAAGAAGAAGAAAGTTTCTTAGCTGACTACAGACTGAAATCTCCGCAGACTGTAAGTTAAAATAGACCTTTCTTCCTTTAACTTGGTGTTGCGTATTTTGTTCCCAGCAATGGAAAAAGTAACTAAATATAGCTCAAAATGGCTAGAAATTCATTCTAGAAGGTGCTGAAACTTTTTTTTCAAAGATTGGCAATGAGCAGGTTTTGCATTTTATGCTAAATGTGCAAAGTAGATCTAGTTTCAAACATAAAGTATGTTTTCTTAGCAGATTTTCTGCAACTTCTTTCTTCTATTATTTGTCTCCAACATGCGTAAGTCTTGTAAAGTATGAATTCATCAATATTTGGATTATAAATAGAGTAGTGAAAAGCAGTAATGCTTGGATAGCTCTCAGAGAGGAGGGGTCTCTGTGTTCTAACTACAGCAGATCTGGGCTTTATTCAATTAGTGGGAGAAGGAAATTCCAAAGATTCCAGTCATTTTACATTTTTTGTACAAATATCTGGCTTATGTACTGTTACCATGATTTAGTCTAATAGCATTTGTGATTTTAGAATTCATGCCAATATTTGAGAAAGAACATATTCTTTAGCTCTTATGGGTTTCTACTCAAACATGAAGTAAACAGAAAAATATTCTAAATTTCTCCTTAAAATTTGTTTTTCTGGAAAATGTCTTTCTCCTTAAATGTCTTTCTTCTTTAAAAATTCTACAGTAAAATCAGTAGCTTATTAAATGTATATATATTTGTGATGTTTTAAAACACTGCCTTGAGCTGGGATGTAGCTCAGTGGTAGGGTGAGTATTCACAAGACCCTGAGGTCCATCCCCAGTGCCACAATAAAAATAAAATAAAATAAAATACTGTGCCTTATAAATGTTAATCTACATACATAATCTGCTGGGGTGTTCCCAGTATTTTCTAAAGTAAGAATGTAGCTTGCTGTATTAAACATAAAACTCAGTAGTTAGCTTTTCTCATTGTATTTGAAATCAGTACACGATAACATTCTGCATGCAGCTTCTAGGCAAAAACTTTTTAAATATCAGCCTACAGGTACCACATAGTAAATACTATGTAAAAAATATAATAGAGATTGTCTGAGATAGCATTAGCAAAAGTCTTTTTTAATTAAAATCCCATAGGTATACTTGCAGTTGTTTCGGAAAAGTAAAATACAATTTGTAGGGAATTTATTGCTATTCAGAATGACCAAGGAGTCGTTGATCTTTTTTATGTCAAGTGAGTTGAACATTTTAGTGTCAATTTTCCTTCTATTAATATAATTAAATTGAAACTCATAGGTAGAAGCTTCCCCTTGAGGACTTATTTTTATTTATATTTACTTAAGCTTGAGAGCAAATAGTCATAAAAGATGCTTTGTCTCAGAATTTAAAATATTTGACGGCTTTTTTAGCAGTTTGGGTAGCTGATCTGTCTTTCCTCATTCTACCAGATGGGGGCAGCAGAGCAAACTGAGCGCAAACTCGGGTCAGATAAAGCTCTGTGAGGGTAACAGCGTCTGCAGGAGCCTGCGCACATGTGTATCCCTGGCTTTGAAAGACACACGGTCATGATGTCCTTTATAACAATTTTTTCCATCTTGCTTTCCAAAATGTATCCATTGTAATCACATGCCAATTTAAGCAAAAACATTATTTTTTAATATTCTTGTACACCATCTCCTGAGTTAATCAAGTATCTTGACTGTGCTAATTAGTTTCTTTCTTTATAGTTTTACTATAATTGTTCCCCAAGTGAGCTCTGTGTTTGACTTTTACACAATCTTCCTATATGCATTCTACAGCTTGCTTTTGTTGCTCAGTGTGTGTATTGAGATTGGTTAAATTGCTGCATGTAACTGTAATTCACTCATTTTCATTGTATGTTTTTGTTTGTTTTCTGTCTTTTTGACACAAGGTCTCCCTATGCAGTTCAGGCTGGCCTTGAGCTCACTTTGGAGCCCAGGCTGGTCTTGAACTCACAGTGATCCTCCTGCCTCAGCCTCCCTAGTGCTGGGATGACAGGTGTGAGCCACCACACCCAGCACATTGCTGCATTGTAATAGAAAATTAAATTAGTCTACTCTTCACGTTTGGAGAAAAATAAAAAGAATAATAGCCACAGCTAAAGGCCATAATGCCAAGTACCCCATCTAGCACTTCGCAGGGGACCGATGTGACTTCAGAGCCTCCTACCTGTCCATGGAGACAAGCCCTGTTCCTGTTTTTGTTTTTGCTTTTGTCTTTTTGAGTCAGGGTCTCGCTCTGCAGTTTAGGCTGGCCTTCAGCTCACTTTGGAGCCCAGGCTGGTGTCAAACTCACAGCGATCCTCCTGCCTCAGCCTCCCGAGTGTGGGGATTCCAGGTGTGCGCCACCAGGCAGACAAGGAGGCCTGTAAATGAAGTGGCATCGCAGGAGCTTCTGCAGATTTTCAGACCCCCGTGGGCCACGTCTGCTACCCACAGTGCACGCGGGTGGGCATGATGCACCCTCAGCGCTCCCTTCACAGGCCCTGTGGGTGCACTGGGCACTGACCGGGCCCGGCTTCTACTGTCCCGAGCCCAGGGCCCCCTTGCCCGTTAAGCCCTGGTGCAGACATCGGCCTGCTGCATCTTCCAGGGCCAGGAGAGTGAGCACTGCAGGTGCAGACAGCTGAGGCCGGGCTGTCACCTGTGTGGCCCGCTGTGCTTCTGCCGTCCCGGCCACACCATGTCCAGGGCCCTGGCCGCCTCGGTCTGCTGTCACCAGCGCAGTGCAGCACCTGTGTCTCTGAGTGGCTTGGGGTCCGGGGTCAAGACCGGCCATCTTGATGCTTCTCTCCTTGGGGGACCCTACTCAGAGGTGGCCACCCTGGGAGGAGGAAAAGCAGCCAGCTGACCCCTAACAGTTGCGCACAGTGAAAAACCACACGGTCACTTTAAAGCCATTCACCCCGGCAGTGTGTTAGGCAGCGACTGTGACAGAGGTGTACAGAGATGGGGAACAGTGACTGTGTGACCAAATTCCCCTTTCCCACCCCTGCGAGGGGTCGTCTTCATTACCCTTTCCAGTACAGACTTGGCAGTGCCATCCTGCAGACTGGTGCCATCCGCCTGGAACCCCAGAATTTAGGAGGCTGAGACAGGAGGGTCACCACAGGTTTGAGACCAGCCTGGGCTACAACAGCAAGTTCAAGGCCAGTTTGAACAACAGAGTGAGGCCCTGTTCAAGATAAAAAAAAAAAAAAAAAGACTCCAAAGGCAGCAGCGTAAAGATGAGGAATTGCCAAAGTCAAGTCAAAGCTTAATTAGAAAGGAGCCCATTTATTTATGGAAACTTAGAACGACGCTCCCAGCCCTGGAAAAGCACTGGCCAGATTTCTAAAATAAAAGGGCAGCGGTCCTTTTCTCCCTGAGGGTGTCTAAGGCTCCAGTGGTGCACGCGATAATTTTCCTGTGAAAAGCCCTGGCCATGATGGAGTCAGCCCAGATCCCATGCTCGCCCGCCGTCCCGAAAACGCACAGCCTGGAGCGCAGCCCTGACCCCCACTTCAGGCTGAGGAAATCGAGGTGCAGAGCGAGGTGAAGCACTTTGTCCGAGGGCACAGTGCGGGACCCTGCACTGGACGGGCCGGGAGCCGAGGCAGAGGGGGCAGCGCGTGTCCCGAGGTGCCCAGGACGGCACGGGCACCAGGGCGCCTGCTGCTCCGTGCTTGGCGCTTGGTGTGCAGCGGCCGGGCCGCCTGGCGCCCTCTCCTGACTCAGCTCTGGACTCCTGCGGGTGCCTGACACCACCTCCGCGTGTGACACACTGACCAGCACAAGTGCGTAGACGCCAGGTACAGACGCGACCCCTGCACCCTCAGCTGGCCTCTGTCTGCGGCCGGCTGGGTCCCCGGAAAGGATTCACAGCTGCAGCTCCCCGGGGAAGGAGCTCAGCCCGGGTCCAGGGCCCTGGATGTGTGTGAGGTGTCACGGGCAAGCCAGCCGCAGCTCCCTCCATCCTAGGCCTGGGCTGTGGAAACCCGGTCCCCACAAACGCCTTGGAATTCCGCACTTCTGTGCTCTGCTCCCCTGGTTTCAGGTGAGGAAAAGCATGCTGGCTGCAGCTGGGAACCCTTGTCTGTGCTCTGAGGCTGAGGCAGGAGGATGGTGCGTGAAAGCCCCGAGTGGGCAACCTAGTGACTTAGGAAGATACTGTCTCAAAATAAAAAAGGGCAGGGTTGGAGTGTAGCTCAGTGTGAAGGCTTTAGGTTTAATCCAACAGCTAAGAAAAAGTAGCAATCTCACGTTTTTTTCTGTGACAGGGTCTTGCTGTATAGTTGCAACAATCCCCTGCCTCGGCCTCCCCATTGCTGGGATTATAGGTATGTGCCACCATGCCGGGTGCAGCCTCACATTTTAAATTCACACTGGGCTGGTATACATCAATATAACCAAAAAGAATGGAAGAAAACGTCAGAAAAGAAAAAAGGCAATCAGATACATGAGCTGCTGCCCCTGCCCAGCTAGTGTCCCTCTGTTCCAGGTCCTTACTAAGGCCAAGGGTGTGGAGATTTGCACCTGGCAGCAGGGTGGCTCACTGGGGGGCCTGGGGCCGGCGGGGGCTGCGTGCCCGGGATGCGGGAGGCTGTGGTTTTCCTTAAAGCCGGTGTGTTTTAGTGGATCGTTTTTAGAGAAGTAAGGCAGTATTTTCATTTTGTTATTGGCTTGAAATCTGCAAAGAAAGCTTCTGTATGTATGCTTTTTAAATTAGTAAACTTTAAAAATGTGACAGGATTCGTTTCATGTAGATGTGGTGGATCGACGGACTGAGTGTGGTTCTGGGGACTGAACACAAGGCAGGCGCTCGACCAGGCAGCTCCATCCTCAGGCCTTCGCGGGTTTCATCCTGAGACAGGGTCTCGCCAAGTGCTCCGGCTGGCCCTGGACTGTCCATCTCCCTCCCTCAGCCTCCCAAGTAGCTGGGATCATGGCACCACACCTGGCTCACACGATTTCAAATAATACTGTTGGCCTAAGCTAGTGCTGGTAAAACTTTATTTCCATGATTGGCCCCATAAGAAACAAAAAAGTAATTTATAGATACATGACCAAATAATCACCAGGTAGCATTTCCTTTCGGGAAAACAAATTTACCAGGCTCCATAAAGTAAACATTGAATGTTCAGAACGTTCCTTTGTCCCTGAAACCGAGCGAGGACAGCTGTTGTTTCAGGATAAGGATGAAGGAAATCTCACAGCCTCTCCATCCGGGGTGACGTGAGGGAAAAGCTCGCTGGGTCTCTGCGGCACCCTTTTCCGTCCATCCACGCCTTGTGACAAGGTCCATGGGTGGAGGAGAGTGCTTCAAGGAATCGCTTCTCCAGAAAAAGGACACCGCATGTGGGAATTGGGCGCAAGGATCTTGTAATGTTTTGTACTGATAATTGCAATTTGTGTAATTCATATATATATATTTTCATGTAATACTCAGTATGAAGTCGAAAATAGAAACTTTTGAGACCCTCTAGATAACCCCTTTGTGAAAACTAACTGTGAAATTTTTCCTTCTGTGAGTAGTATGAGAGAGTTTATACAAAAGCTTTAAATGAAAGAGCTCATGGAGGAGGATTTACAAAATTCCTGTGAGACAACTGCCCTGAGACACTGGACAGGCAGCCAGAGATGGGCAACTAGGACACATATGTTACGCCACCGGCCGCCTAAGACAGGCACAGGACCAATTGCTGTCCTGCAGGCCCATG
>PVLA01002720.1:24985-38831 GCA_004027455.1 Hydrochoerus hydrochaeris | reverse complement strand
CCCTTGACCCAAGACAGGCGCTATCCTCACAGGGCCTGCCATACTCCCATAAGTGATAAGGGAAAAAATGTAGGGAGCGGCATGATAGCTTCACAGCTGCCGCTCCATCTCTCCCTCCTGTGTGCATCCCGGTGCATCAGCTTACATTTTCCAAGATAATTAAGTAACAAGAGTAAAGTGTTACAAAGATGAAAAAAGTTGATTAACACATGTTGTTTAGGATTGTCCCTGCCTGGCCCTAAGCCTGGGACGCTTCCTGCTTGGGGTTTGGGTTGCTGCCAAAAGTTAGCAAATATATATTCCAGCTTCTAAAAATTAAATTAGATTCAGATTCACTCACAGACTGGTGTGCAGTGTTTTCTGTCTCTCACTCACCGACTCCCTGACCACCTTTGGGACCCCTGAGCCCTGCCGCAGCTGGACTCCGGCAGGTCTCAACCCCAGACGCACCCAAGGGTGACCCCCTAGTCACACACACACACACACACCCCGCACTCACTGGCTGTGCTCTTGCCTGTCTGGTTCTCGGTGCCAGTGGGCTTAGAGACCATGTCTTCTGGACCATGAAATCTGTTCTTGTGGAAAAAAATCCAAAATATTACAGTGCTTTGTGGCCTGTCAACGTCAAAACCTACTCGTGCTGGGCTTGAGTCAGTTCTCCACGAGGTTTCCACACTGCATTATTTGAGGTGGCTCCTAAATCTCTTTTCATTTAGCTTCTTCCTTTTACTCTGCTGGCCCTTTATTTGTTGAAGAAATTGTGCCATTGCTGCAGCAAGCTGTGTCCCTACACCCAATTTTGGCGCCTGCATTTCTGAGCTATATCCCAGCTTGCTTGCTTTTTTCTTTTTCTTCTTTCTCTCTCTCTCTCTCTCTCTCTCTCTCTCTCTCTCTCTCTCTCTCTCTCTCTCTCTCCTCTCTCTCTTCTTGCTTTGGTTTGGTTTGGTTTGTGACCCGGTCTCCTTATGTAGCCAGGCTGCTCTGGAACACAACCTGATCCTCCTTCCTCAGCCTCCCCAGGGCCCCCACACCTGGCTCTCTCTTTCTCTTTCAGTGCTGCGGACAGAACCCACATGCCAGGTGAGTGTTCTGCCCACTGCCACAGTCCTCAAATGACCTCTGTGCAGTAATAATTTTCTTCTGATGCTTCCCTGGCCTGGAAGGGCAGTTCCGTATTCGGCGCCAGTTTGCCAAGCTAATGCGCATTGCAAACAGCTATTAGGGGAATTAAAAAAATTTTTTTTGTCAGGACAGAAGACAGAAACTGTCTCTTTATTCTGCCTTCATGGAGAGCTACATGCAGAGTGCTCTGGACCCCCTGAGTCCCGGGGAGACATCCCAATCACAGCCCTCGAGGTAAAGATCTTGGGACATGGACCGGAGAAACATTTTTTAAAAACAGAAATCATCTTTTGTTTTATTCTCAAAATAGGCATTTGGGAGGGAGGTGCAGCTCAGTGGCAGTGTGTGGACTGATTATACACAGGATTCTGGATTCAGTACTCCCTCCAAATAAAGGCATTTCAAGGTATTTTATGATGGAGGTACAGGAGGAAATAAAGTGCAAATGATTTCCATGTCCTAAAGTTCAGGCTTGTAAGATAAGATAAGATAAGATATAAGATAAGATGTTAGATGTACTCGCTGGCAAGTGCAAGGTTAGCAGTTCTATCCCCGGTTCCAAAAAGAAAAAAAGAGAGAAATCAGATGTAACAGAGCATGGTGGCACATCCCTGTAATCCCAGCACTTGGGAGGTTGAGGCAGGGGGATCACTGCAAGTTCAAGGCCAACCTGGGCTATATAGTGAGTTCAAGTCCAGTTTGGGCTACACAGCAAGACCTTGTCTCAAGAAAAAAGAAGAAGAAGGAGGAGGAGTAAGAAAAAAAGGAGAAGAGGAGGAGGAGGAAGAGAAGAAGAAAACATTAGATAGCAGAGTGTGGTCCATTCACCACAGTCCTGTCTGCTTGGCAGCCTGACCCAAGACCTCTGTGGCCGAGACAGCAGTGTCCAGAGTCTCAGGGTGCGAGTCTCCAGGTACAGGGGGATCACAGCAGAGCCCAAGAGCCCAGCGCTGAGTACAGAGGGGAAATGTAGGGTAAAGCCAAATACTCATTGGTTCTTCCTCAGAACTGTGCTCCTCTGTGTTAAGGTTTTAGTCACTGGTAGATTTTTTTAAATTGCAGTTATGTAACAAGTAGCAGTTTCATGAAGGTAAACCTAGCCACTTTAATTAAAATTTCCTTTTTTCCCCTTGTGATTTTCCTACTTGGGTTGGCATTAAAATGAATAGAGGAAATGAATGTTTGTTTGTTTTATTTTCATTCTACTTTCCCTTGGCAAAACAGAAATAGAAACCTCTTATTAGTTTTCAACATTATCTTGGAAATTTTACAGTCCCTGCGATTCCAGTGTGTGGGACGTCTCACAGATCTCCCCCACATTCAGATTTGTGATGCAAAAAAAAGTTCAGCAATTTCGTGGCTCCACTTTCCTGCTCAGGGACCAGATGTGAAACTGAGCAGACAGAAAACGGGATGGTGGGACAGGAATTCCTCCCTCCCCATCTCCACTTCCCTCCAGGGATGGAATCAAGTTAACCAAGGAGAGGGGGCTCTGGACCGACCCACTGCCTGCATGTGACCCTCAGCTCACGGTTTCCTAGCTCCAGTGTCGGGGCCACAGCACCACCCACTCTGTGCCTTCAGCCCCTCATCCAGAGAGCGAGGGATGACAACAGCCGTGGCAGGGCTGGGCAAGACGGAAGTAGTCAGCTTTCTGTCCGCTGTATGAGTGAATGGTTAGGTGCTGTAACATCGTTTCCAATGTAAGTTCGACCCTCCCCTTGAAATAGTCCCGTGAAAACAGACTCCACCCCATCAGCTCACCCAGGGACCAGCTGGCAGTGTGACTTTCTTCCCTTGGTGTGGAACCGTATCAGGGACCTGGTCTAGATCCCCAGTCTCCCAAATGAGTACAATAAAGGCTTAAGTAAATGAGATAAGTGGTATGATTTTAGGGCTCCAGGAGGGGAAAAACCCTCTGCAGAGTTCAAGGACTCTGTTGGCCAAGACGGGATGTTTCTGGATAGCCCGTATTTATTTAGAGGGTTAGAGTGGAAAATGCAGGAAATTGAACAGATCTTGGGAGTAGTTCAAGGACTTTCCCAAGGAACAAATTATGTTAATTTAGGAGAAGTATTTTAGGAGATCTGCATGTTGCATTTCACTACAGGAGTGAAGTGCCTGCAGCTACAGTCCTTATTTAGTTAACTGGAGTTGGAGCCAGGTGCCCCCAGCTGTTATCTCGCCCTGGCCATGCAGCAGCCCTGCACATGTGTTCAATTTCTACTTTCAACGGCTCCCAACAGAACCAGGTCTGAGTACTGCGTAGCTGGGCAGCTGCCTTCAACTGCACAGGTATTTGGAGCTCACTGTGCACATCCATACCCCAGCCCGTGAGAAAGGCAAAGCCATGTGCAGAAAGTAAACAGTTTCCTACTTAGGACACTGAAGCAGAACTTAAGGCAATCACTTGCACTCCTATTTTACTGGCTGAAACCTGAGTTTCAAGGGACACTGGGTAGTGTCTCATCACTCAGAGCTGGGAGGTTGACTGATTGTTTGCTTGTTTTGTGGTAGTGGGGATTGAACCCATGTCCTTCACACTGGGCTACATCTCCAGCCCATTTTGTATTTCTTATTTTGAGACAGTGTCTCACTAAGTCACTCATTTGCCCAGGCTGGGCTCAAATTTTCAATTTTGCTGCCTCAGCCTCCTGGAGTGCTGGCATTACAGCCATGCACCACCACACACAACTTCATTCTACATTGATGGCTGAATTTCTGAAGTTTCCATTTCAAGCAAGGAAATACACTCAGCATTTTTGCATAGGAAATTTTTTTGGATCAAGGAAATCAGCTTTGAGGACATAAAGGCAGGCAAAGCAACATGTGCGTCTGCTGGTGTGTTAGCGCCTGGTCATCAGGCAGTGTTTACTCTGCGATTCGCAGCTGAGTTTCCTTCTGTTGCAGGGAGCAGGATGAGCACTCAAAAAAGGTCTCACAGGCAGGTGTCAAGCAGTAGAGTCTAAGCAGAAAGAAGTCCATTTCTGTTTAGGGCTCCTGGGCTGTGTCACCAAGAGCAGGGAGAGAAGTTGCTTGTGCATGCAGAGTCGTGGCCCAGGGACCCTGAGGAGTGTCTCAGCTTTGCTCATTGAGGACCACACCAAGGTTAAGTCCATGTGAACAGGGTGAGGCTGCTGCCCCTGATGGGAGATGCACACAAGACGCTCAGGAGCTGTTTGAGGGTCCAAGCACTTGCATTTGGTTTAAGGTAAATGAAGACCTGTAAGCAATCTGAGGTTTTACCCTCCTTGCAAGCAGAAGTTAGCCTGTCACATGAGTCCCAGGACTGAGGAGGGTGTATTAGGCACAGCAACAGCAACATCAGGAAAGTCAGTCAGGGAGCCCAGCTGTGTCTGTAAGGGCTGTGTCACAGAAGAGAAGCCTCCAGCATGGATGCAGTCATCTGTGGTAAGAAGCCTGCTTGCCCCTTGCTTTGGGAGAAGTTGTCTTTATCTTCAAATCTGCTCAGCATGCAAATATCCTAAAGCGATAGTTCTGAACAAAGGGCAATTGGTGCTTCACTCACCACATGTGGAGAAATGCAAAACCCAAGAATGAGACTGGCAGCTGCAGCAGCATCTGGAGGAGAGGGCAATTCTGGGTACTGTCATGGTAACCTCACCTGTTTTAGCACCTAGGGGCTGACGCAGAAAGGGCTGTCATAACGAGGCAAAGCTAAGAGGACAGGAGGACAGTACCACTGACACCTTGTGGAGTCGGTGATAGCACAAGATATCTGTGTCTCTGGTGCCAGTTACTGTGACAGAGGCTGCGTGTGGCTCTGGAACCCCGAGGAAGCACTGCCACGCCTGTACAAACGTTCCAGCTCAGAAGTCAGCTTTCAATGCACGCTACTTTTCTTCTAGCATATCTAGGGCCTGGTTTATATTTCACTGTGTACTGCTTCCTCTGTAGGCTGTAGTTATCTGAAGGGCACTGTTGTTCTTTTTTGTTGTTGTTGTTGTTGTTTTTATCATTCTTGGGTTCCTCCAGTGCCCAATGTGCAGAGCTCTGAATGTCTGGGGAAGCACCAGGGAACAGTCCCAAAACACAGATGATAATGCTTGTCTTCAGATCATGGCTGAGATTTGCTTTTTTGGACTGTTTTTGGTGTTTGCACGTTTCTAACCATGATTCTACAGCCATCTAGAAATCCTCTGATATTTCTCCAACAACTCCTCTTTGGTTAGGTTCTATGAAATTGGTTTATATGGCTTACAATCGAGGAACTCTGACAGAAGAAAACAAAGGCAGCCTGCTTCTTCTCCGTGCTAGGCAGCCTTCTAACATCTCCATCTGAATCTTCCTTTCCAGTGACCTCCACAAAGGGACTCTTTCAAGTCTGGGCACTGGGGTGTAGCCCAGGGTAGAGCACTTGTCTAGCATGCAAGAGGCCCTGTGCTTGATCACCAGCACCACACACGCACACACCCAATCTATCTATCTATCTATCTATCTATTGCCACATTTGTGTTATCGTGGGAAACATGGCTGCAGTCTTGTTTGTCACTTGCTTGCAAACACAAAATTCTGCCAAACACTTTGGTTTGTGAACAACGGTTCACAAACCAAAGTGTTCATGAGCCAAGGTATCACTATATACACATATTCTCAAGACCTCAAGCCTTAAATTCACATATATACCAAGGGTGTGGATGAAATGCTTTTTATTTTAAATGAATTTAGCATTTAAGTTTAATTTGCTACTGAGGTGTAACAAATATGTGGCGATACTGGCTCAGAAAGCCATGCGTGGAGTGAAGCCAAGTGAAATCCAGTGAAATTAAGCCAAGTGAAATCTAAGTGAAATTATGCTAGGTGTTAAGTCGGATGAGGCTCCTGTATGTTGAAATAAGACACAGTGCTTTGTAGGCTCGTATTAAGGCATTTATAAGAAAAAAGAGAGAAGCAATTATTTTTGCTTTATTTGGCATTGGGCAGGCTTCAGTTGGAGCCAACCATGTTTCATTTTATGTGCCATCCTGTATGAGAAAAGAAAAACTTGGAGAGTGTTCAGAGGAAACAGCAACTGATTAAAGGCTTTGAAATGAGACCAATGAGCAACTGAGGAAAGAGCCGGGCATGTCCGGTCAGATGCGAGACTCTCGGGCATGCTGAACAATTAACTGTAAGCATTTGAAGAAATGGTTCCTGAGTCTGAGGCTTAGGTTAAATAGAAAGTGAAATCACTGTGTTAAGCCAGGGAAAACCCACATGATTGAGCAGGAGAAGTAGAGGCTGCTCCTGTGAAAAGCTTACACTAAAAGGCTCTTAAGCTGGCGAATGGAGTTATAATTTAGAACTCTGTGTGTACAATTATGGAAACATTCTACATTTACTTTTACACTCATTCAACAGAAATAACTTGGAGGACAGACAAAGGTTTTGCCAGATTGCATTTAACAAAAATTACCAGGCCAAATGGAAAGAATGTTTTCAAAAAGAAGCTGCTGTTTTGTGGTCTCTGGGAGCCAGATTGGTGAGTGCAGCCTGCAGCTCTGCTCCTCTGTGTCTCAGCTCCTGAGCAGATGGATCCTCTTCTGGTGACAGGCTGAGAGAGGACAGGAGGGGAGGATGCATGGTGGCTGCTCTCCTGGCCTCTTGGGGCTTCAAGATTCCCCAGAAATCTCCGCAAGATACGTGATTTGCTCCAGGAAGGTCTTGAGCTATTCATTTCTCTTCCTCTTCAATGGAACTAGGGTGATCTCTGAAGAGTCATCCTCTGTTGGAAATTTTGTGCGTCCAAGCTTATGGACAAACACTTATCCCAGTGTTAAATCCTATTTCCTTTATAATATATATATACAGACTCAGCCAAAGAAAATGTAGGGTCACAGCAGGGAAAAAAAGCCTTGTATAAATACTTTAATGCTAAATTTATTGAGACCATGAGATTAATACAAGTTATCTTTGGCCTCCACAATTGTGTCAGGTGCTCAGAGTGGTGGCTGTCGGCCTGCAGAGGTTTATTAGCACCGTGACCCGCTGCTCGGGCAAGCTCCGTCACTGAGAATGCAGCACACGCATTTGCAGTTTCTACTCTAATGCCGGCAGCGTGGTGGGTTTTCTGAGATATACAACATCCTCTAGGGGCTCCCATATGGGGGGAACACCGTCTACTGAAAAAACGTCAGTTTTTCTTTTCCTAAGTAAGTATGTAAACATTTTTTCACGGCCTCTGCATGTAAGTGTGTGTGTGTGTGTGTACATAGGCAGGAGGAATGAAAATTTGAACCCCATTTGGGCGACTTAATAATTTAGTAAGATTCTGTCTAAAAAGAAAAGAGAGCAAGCTGGAGATGTAGCTCAGTGCAAGGGCTGAGGGCTTGCTTTCCAGTACTGTGCAAAAGCTGTAATGCAAAAGCTGGCATGCAGTACGCGTATGTGGCCAGAGTCAGAATCAGGAGCATTCAGGTCCCTGCTGGGCCGGCCTCTGCTAAGCAGTGAAGACTCCGAGCATATTTGCATTGTGCCGATTCATCTATGGCCGTGTTAGCTGACTAGATTTGTTCTTTGTATTTTTCTTTTCTCACAGCGGGGGATCCAAGCCAGACTCCCTTGCATGCTAGGAAGGCGTTGCACCCTAAAGCCAGGTCCCCAGCCTGCGCTTTCTCCTGGTGCCCTGCAGAAAGTCCTGACCTATGGATGGTCCTACCGGGGACATGACCCATGACAGGCTGGGACAATGGGGTGGGCTGTTTGCTGAGGGGACAGAAGCCTGAGTCCTGAATCCTCACTGTCCCAGGGATCCCCTGTGGCCAGATCTCCACATCTGTAGGTCTCTGTTTATCACGCTCCGGACAGGGACTTCGAGTCCTCGCCAAGGCAGGAAACGCATGTGTGCTCAATGGGGCACGGGCTTACCGGGCTTAAGGCTCCTGGAGGCCAAAAGTGCGACGCAACAGCCCAGGAGAGCAGTGAAAGGAAAAGGTGTCAAAACCGCAGCGTGGACCCGGGGAGTGGGGGGGCACGCCTGCGAGAACCGTGCCCAGCAGGCTTTCGGTTCCAGACCCCACAGACCTGGGTCGCAGACTGCAGAGCTGGACACAATTTAATCCAGTTCCAGTACTGGGGAGCAACTGCAAGCATCAGCTGTAAAATAACGGGTCTGTGTCATGTTTTTTTTGTTGTTGTTGTTGTTTTTTTTGAGGGTCTCACTGTGTAGTTCAGGCTGGCCTTGAACTCACTACATATCTCAGGCTATCCTCAAACTTGAGGTGAGCTTCCTGTCTCAGCCTCTTAAGTGCTGGCAATACAGGTATGGGGCACCACACCGGGCTATAGCATCTTTATTATCCCCGTGCCCCTGTACATCGTTCTGCTCTGGAGTAAGAGTCTGAGCCGGAGGACCAGGGATGTAGCTCTGTGGCAGAGGGCTTGTCTAGCACACACAAGCTCCTGGGTTCAACCTCCAGGACTGCTACAAAGTTTTTTTTTTTTTTTTAAATCATCAGGGATATATTTTTGCCATGGCCAGTCTCCTGCAGTGGGGTGAACTACCTGATCTAGCTACTTCATATTGGTTTCCCACGTAAGATTGAAGCTGAGGGACCCGGGTGGGTAGGCCAAAGGCTTCCTCAGGGACAGGCACAGCTGCGGCTGTCAGCGGGCCTGTAGCCCTGCTCAGGCTCTCGCCTGCTCCTGACGCGGCTGGGCACCCGGCACCTGGGGGCCTGACCTGCTTCCCCGCCACGCGTGACAACTCAGCCGCAGGGCTTCTCCTCTCCGCTCCAGCCCAGGGACCCGCCTGCCTCAGCGTCACAGTGCCAATCCGAAGCCTCAGGGGTGCTGTCCTAACCTAGAAAGCGGGTTCTCTACCAGCTGCTTGAAGATAAACAGATAAAAAGACCAGAAAGCAATAGGAAGAGCTGGGCGTGGTGGTGCACACCTGCAATCTCAGCATTCCGGAGGCTGAGGCAGGAGGATGGCTGCAGGGTGGTGGGCAGCCTGGGCTACACAGTGAGCGCAAGGCCATCCTGGATGAGACAGGGAGACACTGTCTCAGATGACAATAAACAAAAAGAAATAGGAAGAGACACAGGCGAGTGTAAAGGGTAATATACCATGGAATATAATATACCATGGAATAGAAAAATACTACAAAATCACATCATGAATTAGCAAAAACAAAATTAGCAAACATCACAAATTGAACGGACTATGATCGAAGCAACATTGATGTAAATATGACTTACGCTTCTAATTATAATGTGTAGGACAGTCAGTCTGTTGAGAGAAATAAACACAACGACGTCCTTCACTACTGCAAAAAATAGCCCATTTTCATCCAGGTATCTGCCTTCTTTCAGCTTCTCACATTAGTAAGCCAATATGATGTTTGCACATGTACATCTGATTTATTTCACTTACGTCTATGGACTCAAGTTGCATCCATTTACCTATAAAACCTTCCAGTTTGACCTTCTTTATGGCTGAGTAGGACTCCATTGTATAAAAGTGCATCCTTTTTATCTGTTCCTCAGTGGATGAGCATTTGGGTTGTTTCCAAGATCTGGCTATTACAAATTGTGCTGCTATAAACATGGGTGTAAATATATCACTATGTATGATGTTTTTAATTCTTCTGGGAAGACACCCAGAAGGGGGATAGCTTGGTCAAATGGGACTGCCAGTTGTAGTTTTTGAGAAATCTCCACACTGATTTATTTCCACAGTGGTTGCACCAGTCCAAATTCCCTCCAAAAGTGGATAAGGGTTCCTTTATCCTTACAGCCCCCTCCAGCATTTGTTATTGATTGATTGATTAATAATAGCCATTCTTTCTGAGCTGAGGTGAATTGTGTGTTGTCTTAATTTGCATCTCTCAAATGACCAGTGATGTTGAACATTTTTTCATATATTTATTTGCTGTTTGTATTTTTTCATCTGAGAAGTGTGTGTTCATCTCAGAGAGTTTGTTAGTCGTGTACAGGAAGGCTATTGATTTTTGAGTGTTGACCATGTAACCAGATACATTACTGAATTTGCTTACTAAATCCAGTAGTCTTTTGGAGGAGTTTTTGGGGTCTTCTACATAGAGTCTCATGTTATCTGCAAATAATGATGGTTTAACTTTTTCCTTTCCTATCTTTATTTCTTTGATTTCTTTTGCTTGTATAATTGTTACAACTAATGTTTCCAGGACTTTGTTGATTAAGAGTGGAAACAGTGTACAGCTTTGTCTTGTTCGTGATTTTAGAGAGATAGTTTTCAGTTTTTGTCCATTTAGTATGATGTTGGTTGTTGGTTTATCAGATATGGCTTTTATCAGATTGAGATATAGATCATTTATTCCAATTTTCTGTAGGGTTTTATCATGAATTGGTGCTGGAAAGTTTTTTCTGCATCTATTGAGATGATCATATGTTTTCTGTTCTTGACTCTGTTAATAATGGTATATTACATTTAAGAATTTACATATATTAAACCATACCTGCATCCCTGGGGTGAATCCCACTTAATCATGGTGTATAATCTTGATGTTTTGCTGCATTCTGTTTGGCAGTATCTTATTGAGGATTTTTGCATCTATGTTCATTAGGGAAATTGACCTGTAATTCTTTTTCTTAGTTGGGTCCTTCTCTGGGTTTGGTATCAGGGTGTTGGAGTCAGGGGTTGTGAGAACAATTAAAATCAGGACATGGAGTTTATAATATTATTTTATGATAGTCACCCAGAGTTAACACAAGAAAATGCAGAAAATCTATTGACAACACTAAAGACATAGAATATTCAGCCAAGGGCCTGAATCCCACAGCAATGTCCCACGAGTCCAGATGAAGACCCAGAGATCATGACAATGCCTCCCACGAGTCCAACTGGAGGTCTAGAGCCCACAAGAAGGACTCATGCCAGTCTCTTTTATGGATCCGTGCTGGGAAGCCCCAAAGGTCAGTGGTGGAAACTAGGAAGTCTATTCCAGCAGGGTGAAGGAGTTGTGCTGGTAGGTTGAGGGTTCTACGCTAGAGCCGAGAAGTCATACTCAAAACAAAGACCAGGGCTGTCCTGAAAAGCACCACAGCCATCCTCAGCAACATGGAGGCCCCAAGCTCCTCTGAAGACAAGCACAGTTGAGTACACACCAGGAAGCCAGCGTGATGAGTTCATCCTGGAGATTAAGCGGCACATATCTTCTTCTCTGGAGCCAGGAAGCAATGCTTGATGTGAGGACCAGAGCTTCTCCAGGAGAACCAACGGTTCAAACAGCAACAGGTAGAAGAACCCACAACGCCTCAACACCTTCCTTCTCCTCCATGTCTCTGTTTATGCTGGCAACTTTCCTCAGGTGGAACATCTACACTCAGCACGATGGTGACTTAATTCTGCTGGTGTTTTTAATTTATAACACAGGGAATGCTTGCTTCCAGGAATGAATTTGGGAGTATTGCTTCCCTTTAAGTTTCATTAAAGAGTGTGAGAAGTTTCATTAAAGAGTGTGAGAAGTGTTAGATCTTCTCTAAATTTCTTGTAGAATTCAGCAGTGAATCCATCAGGGCCTGGGCTTTTCTTTGTTAATAGGTTTTTAATTACATCTTCAATTTCATTGATAATTTAGGATTTTTATATCTTCTTGATTGAGCTAACGTAGTTGTATCTAGGAATCTGTCCATTTACCTGTATTTTCCATCTTATTAGAATATAAACTTTCAAAGTAGGTATAGATGATCTTCTGGATTTCTGCAGGATCTGTTGTGATTTCACCCTTTTTCAATCCTAATTGCATGGATTTGAGTCTTTTTTTAAATTTTATTTAAGGGGGGTAGCAAAACAGAAAAAAGGGTAGAAACAATACAGAATTTCAAAAAAAAACAGTAAGAAATCACTATTTGATACATTATATAATGTCTTCTTGGATATAGTTGTTCTAGTTACAAAATTAAACCATACAAAGTGGACATTCAAACAGTGAGACTGCAAACAGTTCTGTTCACCAATCCAACAAAAACTTAGTAACATGGTTATCAATCCTACACCCTTAAGTATACATACAGTTATCTCTTTTAGAGCACTTTCTTTTCCTCCTCTTGCTTTTTTTAAAAAAATTTTTTATTTAAAGAAAAAATTTTGAAACAGAAAAAGGGTAGAAATAATACAAAATCTCAAAAACAAAACAAACAAAAATAGTAACCAGTAAAAAATCACTAGTTGATAATTACATACTTTCCTCTTAGATGCAGTTGTTCAAGTTACAAAAGTAAAGTCCACAAACTGGACATGCAAACAGTGAGACTGCAGTCAGTTTTGCTCATCCATCCAACTAAAACTTTAGCAACATGGTTATTAATTCCACACACTCAAACATACATGCAGTTATATCCTTTAGAATACTCTTTTCCTTTTTTTTTCCTTTACAATAACCATAATCCATTCTCTTAAACTACTTAGAAGTTCTACACATGTGTAAGTCTCTACACATATACCTGGCCTTTCTGTATTAGAGGGAGAAACAAATCAAAACAAGTCAGCAATACAAATTCCTAGAAAAACATGAAATGAAAAGAACATACAAAAACACAACACTAGGTGATCTACGGTAGTCACTATGATGTCTCTAGCCATTTTCAATAAAATTGTCTGTATCGTCAAATATAATATAAACTTAACATTGTTTTACACTATTAATAAAATCTAAGCATTGGAGACATTATAGGACTTCAAAGGCAGTTAACAATCAAACCAGAATGGATATCCTATTGAATCTTGTCATCTTCAGAGTAGTTGCCTCTATTCTCAGACTCGATACTCTCAAGCATACCAGATTCAAATAAAATCAGTCAAGATAAAACAGTGATATAACCAATCTTTTCTGTTTTATCTCTGAAATGCTATTTTTCTGTCATTGTTGTTTACTTTTCTCCTTCATTCCACTGTCTGCCCCTTTCTTTGAGGCCTTTCTGCCATTATTCCTCGAACCCTGGTGGTTTTCTTCTCTCTCTCTAGAATGTCCTTCAGTATTCTTTGTAGGGTTGGATTGGTGGTCACAAACTCCCCCAGTTCCTCTTTGTTGTGGAAATATCTTGTCTCTCCATTAATTTTGAGAGACAGTTTTGCAGGGTACATCATTCTGGGTTAGAGGTTATTTTCTTTCAGGGCTTGGAATATTTTGCTCCAAGCTCTTTTGATTTGATGGTTTGCATTGAGAAGTCTGTTGTGATTTTGATGAATTTTCCTTTATAGGTAATCTGTTTCTTTTCTCTGACTGCTTTTAATATTCTGTTCTTGTGATGGATTTCTGGGATCCTAATTATTCTATGTCTGGGTGTAGATCTGTTTAGGTTGTAGCTGGCTGGAGTTCTGTATGCCTCATTTATCTGAACTTCACTTCCGTTACCTGTTTGGGAAGTTTTCCTTAATTATTTCTGTGAATAGACTTTTTATTTCATTTGTATTTGTTGCTGCATTTTTATCACATATTTTGTTCTTAGGTTATAAATCCTCTTGTCATCTTCTAGCCTTTGTATTGTTGCTTCCTGGTTCCTTATTATTTTTAAGAGATCTTTCCTTTCACAATCATACTTTGCTAATCTATCTTCAAGTTTTGAAAGTTTGTCTTTAGTTTCTGTTAAAAGGTTTTGCCAGCTTTCAATGGAGTTTTTAATTTCCTGATATTCTCTTTGGATCTGTTTCATATATTCTAGGTTTTGTTTATATTCTTCATCAAAGGCTTCTCTCCTTTCTCTGGGTTCCTCTATTCTTTCATTTGTGTCTACTTGAGGATTAC
>PVLA01002720.1:0-24885 GCA_004027455.1 Hydrochoerus hydrochaeris | reverse complement strand
AAGGTCACAGAAGTATTTCTTTATTTCTGATGAGGCTGTCTCTGACATTACAGGTTTGCTGCCCTCAACCTCCTCTGCATTTACCTCTTCTGGACTCACTTTCCCTGGTTCTGCAGTTGGAGACCTTTTGTTGTTTCTCAGTCTTGTCATGTTTCTGGCCACCTTCAGATGGGTGGGTGGTGGAGGTCTCCAGACCTTTCATATTGCTTACAGTTTTTTCTGCAGTGCACTTGCTAGGGAAGGGCTGCCCCCCAGTCTGCAGCCAATCTGCAAGGTGCAAGCTGAGAGCCAGCCAGCACCTCCCCCTATGTCAGTCAACCAGTGGATGCTTCAGCAAGTTTGTGTGTTCCCTGGGGATGCCACTGGCTCACAGCAGCCTCTCTCCCGCTATTGGGTTTCAACCAGGGGCTTGGCCCAGCCCAAGCAGATCCCACCAATGCGCTTTGGGCCAGGAGTTGTCGACGGGTGCCGCCAAGGGTTTTGATTCAAGCTGGCCCTGCCCAAATCCAAAATGTCATCTAGCCAGTCCTCCCGCTCTGGGGAATCCAATTCCCATCACTCACCAAAGCTCACACAGCTCAACTGGCTATTTCCACTTCCTGCTGCAGCACTTCCCCCAGCTGAGGGTCTGGAGCTCACCAACCCCTGCTCTCCACAGGGCCACGACCTCAGCTTGATCATGAGTCACCTGACTTTAAGATGTGCTGGTACAGTGACCAGCGCTTGCCCAGCTCCAGCCCTTTGTCCATGCTTCTTCTTCTTTCTTTTTTTTCCTTTTTCTTTTTCCTCAGTTTCTTCCTGGGTCATGAGAATTCCTCTCCTTTTGTCTGGCTTTCTCCATGTTGTCAGATTCCATTGTCTGAGTTTTTTTTTTTCAGAGAGGCTCTCTTATCGTGCCACCATTCAGTCGGCCATCTTCAAATGCCCTAAATGTGTTTCTTGTAAGCAGCATATTGTTGGATCTTGCTTCTTGATACATTCTGCCAGTCTATGTCTTTTGGTGAATTGAGATTATCAATATTGATGGTTATAACTGATATATATTGACTTTTCTTTGTCATATTATTTTCCTGTTGTTGGCTTTAGCCTTTTTTTTTTCTTTCACTCTCTCTGTTTGCCTTGCCTAGTGGATTCCTTCCTTTGGGGCCATGGAGCTATAGTCCTTATTTTCTCTTTCTAGAATGTCCTTCAGAACATTTTAGAATGCTGGTTTGGTGGTCTCAGATGTTCTTTTTCATGAAAGTATTTTATTTCTCCATCAGTTTTGAAAGATAATTTTGTAGGGTACATCAATCTGGGTTGAAAAGTGTTTTCCTTTAGAACTTGGGATATTTCACTCCAAGCTCTCCTTGAGAATTTGTATTAAGAAGCCAGCTTTAAATAAAAATAAAGCCATGGTTTCAAGCATGGTAGCATTGTATCATTAAAAAAAAAAGAAAGAAAAAGAAAAAAAGAGTTCCAGTTACATTAGACAGGAATTTAGTGTTTTCTATTCTGATGGGCTTTCCTTTATAGGTTGTTTCTTTTCCCTAACAACTTTTAAGATTCTATTCTGGAATTAATTTCTGGAATCTTGACTATGGTATGTCTGACTATAGAATTTTTTTGATCATGGCTAGATGTAGTTCTATATGCTTCATTTATCTGTAGGTCAAATTCTTTTTCTCTACCAGGAAAGTTTTCTGTCACGACATCTGTGAACATTTTAAAAAAATCATTTGTGGTATCTCCTGCCTTTTTATTGACTTGAACTAATCTTAAATTATTCTTCTTTGTCTCATCTAGCAGCTGCTGAGTTGACTTCCCATGATCCCTTGCTAGTTTTGAGAAATCTTTATTTTCATGGTTGTCAACTGCAAATCTATCTTCAATTTCTGAGATCCTGTCCTCACGTTGGCCTAATTTGGGTTGAATACTTTCAGTGGAATTTTAATTCTCCTGGATATCTGCTTGAATGTGCTTTATAGATTCCATTTCTTTGGTATGATGTTTCCGTAATTTTCTTAAGCTCTTCTATTTTTTTTTTTCTGTATTTGCTTTCATGTCATTAAGCATGGTCTTGATCTGAGGGATTATTTCCAATTTCTTTTTTTCCAGAGCCTCATTCAATTGCTTTGTTGTTACCACTGCAGGGAGGCCAGGTGGGAGGCGTTTGGATTGTCCCACATCATTGTCCCCTTGATTTGCCTTTGGTGAACTTGATGACTGGGGTTGCATTTTATTGAAGTGTCTTTTCATTTTTTTCTTTCTTTTTTAAAGTTTAATTCCTGGAATGATTCTTGTAAATTACCTATAGTGGGTTGCTTTATTGCTAGCATTTAGGATCCTTAGGTGATGATTACCTCTGTGGGGTATCTTCTAGGTGTAGCTGGTTTTGGGGTGTGAGTCTGTCAGAAGATCTTAGCTCTTCATTTTTTTGGAGATGAGAAGTTGTTACTTGTCTGGCCTAGTCCCTGGTTGTTTGGCACTGTGCCACAGTATTTTCTGTGACTCTTAGTCAATGTCATTCATGGAACACCAGGATCAACTGTTGTTGAGAACAAGTATGTCAATTTGGGCTATAGTCATGCCAATAGCATGAAACACAAGCTAGAGAATGACAAACTGAGCTAACCCTTAACTTGCCACTTTTAACCATATGAAGTAGGTTTGTGGTTATATAACGAAATCTTAAACAAACCAAAAATTTATATGTAGTATTCAAGTCAGTTTTGCCCTCAGTGGTTAAAACTTAAAAAGAATTAAGGAGAAAATATAAGAAAAGGAAGAGATTAAAAGGTCAGAGGACAAAGAGGGATCACACCAACTTTGGGAAAGTGGTGCACAGGACTGAAGGAAAAGGAATGGAAGAGATAAAAGGAAGCACAGAACAGAGCCACAGCCACAGAGAGGCTGGGAACCATGTTCACACCCATGTAAAAACAAGATCAAACCATGAAGAACAAAGAGGGGGAAAAAGCCCATTCTAGGGTTCTCTCTGGTTTCACTAGTAAACAACATGTGGGGACAGAGTCCTGATTTGTGCAGATCTCCCCCAGCAGGACAGCAGTAACTTTTTGGCTGGGTAGTGGATAATCTCAGCAGGCAGCCCTGAGACCAGACACATTGGGCTTTCTGCCGTCCAAGCAGTTTCCAGGGGTCTGAGCCCAGCTGGGAGCTGCTAGATGAAGATGGCACCAGTTCTGGGTTCTGAGCTCAGCTGGCCTGTCTCCAAAGGGGTTCCCAGCAGATCACTGTCTCCCGAGGGAGAACTGAGTCCTCTGCACTCACAGCCAGCCAGCGAAGTTCTTTAGGTCCACTGCAGAGGCCTTGAGGGTCACCTGCTGTCACTGTCACCGTGACCCCATGTGTCTGCAGGCTTCTCTCATGAGGTGAGTCCCACCTCAGGGAGAAGGCGCCACCAGTTACTGCTTTCTTATTCGTTGATGTTTTTCGTTGCTCTCTGTGAGCTTCAATTTGCACTTCAGATTCTCCCGGGATCCGGGGAACCCACTTCCCTCCTTCTTGTCTTCCTCACAATGCTATATTCCAGTAACTGGACAGCAACTCTGTTTTCTCTGCTGGTCACTGCTCTGCCATGTTGGTCTCTTCCTTCACTGGTGAATTCTACAAGGGCTTCAGAAAAGATTCAAGGCCAATACTCCTCCAAAGCTTTAATGAACTGGCAGTTAGCTTATGATTGGTGTGACTTCCTTATTTGAAGCACCCCCATATGACCCACACCCTGGAGTCCATGTTGGGACTTCATCACTTTAGGTTGCTTCTCTTGTGATGACCTCCAAGGTACTACCTGGGCTCTGCATCCAGCAGTGTGCACAGGGGTCCCTGTGTGTACCCCAACAGCTGGGCAGGGTGCTGACTCCTAGCTGCATGTGAGACTGAGCCTTTGAGGGAGACCCCAGGCAAAGTGGTGAGAAGGTTCCAGATGGGAAGCCTCCCTCCCACTGGTCACTGCTGTGCAGGTTGCCCTGGGCAAACCTCAAGCACAGGGCTCAGGCCTTGGTATCCAAGGTCTTCTGGTGCTGTGCTTTTTTCTTTTCCTGTCTTTTCACTAACAGAAAATTCCTGTTCAGGAGACCAGGAGATATAGGAGGGGACCTGAGAAAAGCACTGAGGTGTGCTATAGCCACACACCAACTCCTCATGATGAGTGCGATCACCAAGCCCTGCAACATGGACAAATAAAAATAAAAATAAAGCCATAGTTTCGGGCATGGTAGCATTGCATCACTTAAAAAGAAGAAACAAAAAGGAAAAAAGAAAAAAGATTTCCAGTTACATTAGACAGGAATTTAGTGTTTTCCATTCATTGAAATCCAATATAGGGACAAATCCTAAAGACTGGGATTAAAATCCTAAGAATTGCTATGTAAAAATTCTTAATTGTAGTTTGGGTTAGATTTAAGCTAACAAAAAAGTGGTCATTTCATTGATGAGTCTGCAGCTGTTTTAAGTATACATCCGTTCTCACACTGATGGTAGGGAAGTGATTATTCTTTATAGGGGGAATCATTAATCTGATGCAGCTCATGGTGGAACACTCACCCTGCTTGTGTGGGTTGGGTGGCCAGGGAGGGAGAAGTGAGGCGGGAGAGGAGAGGGAGAGGGAGGGAGGCAGAGAAATCATTAGTTGAAGGAATTAAGGGAAACCAGCTGTCAAATCTACGGTAAGATACACCAGTAGGCGAAGCACCCTATTGTTATCTTGTGGCACCTGACATAGATCCCACAGGCAAACTTTCGAATGTAAAACCTGTAAAATTAAAACAATGAAAGAAGCTGGGTGTGGTGGCACATGCCTGTCACTCCAGCACTTGGGAGGCTGAGGCAGCAGGATTGCCATGATGCCAGCCTGGGCACCATAGTGGGTTCAAAGAACTGCATAACATCACCCTGCCTCAAACAAAAAGACAAGAAAGAATAACTCTGTGCCAGTCATAGTTTTATAGCTTTTGGGCTGTGCTGGCATGAGGGGTGCTTGCAGGGGACTGCAGTCTTCTCTCAGGGTCATTCTCTCTCCCCACCCAATCCCTTAGGACAGCTTCAGCAGGTCACAGCTGAATGACAAAGTTTTCCCAGCTTGGCCCTCCCCGTTAGCATCTGTCCGTCCCTTCCTCCAGCCAGGCGTGTCCTTGGCCAGATCAGAGGGAAGCCCTGGTGTCTGTGTCACCCACGGGGAATGTCACCTTGTGAGAGTGACACTTTTTTCCTCGAGACAGGGTCTTGCTATGTAGTTCAGGCTGGCCTTGAGTTCACTGTGTAGCCCAGGCTGGTCTTGAACTCGCAACAATCCTCCTGCCTCAGCCTCCTGAGTGCTGGGATGACAGGAATGTGCCACCACACTATGCTCTGAGGGTGACAATTTGGGAACGCTTCCAGACAGTTTGAGTACCATGTGATTTGAAAGCGCTGCTGCTTTGTCAGAGACATGGCTTCCTCCTGCAGCATGGAGGCCCGTGCAGTCTGAATGAACACAGAATCCCAGCTCAGCCAGAAACTTCTGGAAGCTGGATGAAGCAGAGAGACAGCTGCTTGCTCTGCTTGGCTGTGGGGAAGGACGCGTGAGTTGGAGCCGGGCGCTGCGGGATGCAGGAGTCTCTGCACTCTTCCTGCTCTGGCACCCAGGCCTCTTCCCAGGCTCCTCACTCACAGGGCCGCTGTTCCCAGAGGCGACTCATTCCTTTCCAGAGGCTGCTGTTCCTGCCTGCAGCTGCCATCATACCCATTCCAGCCTTTCTAGCCCGCTGTTACCATAGAATCTGAGACTGGTGTGCTGGTGCCCGCCCGCCTGTCATCCTAGCACTCTGGAGGCTGAGGCAGGAGGACTGCCCGGAATTCAAGGCCAGCCTGGACTCTACAGTTGAGACTGTCCCTAAAAGTTTGGAAGCAGATACACCCCCACAAGGGGCATGTAAAGTTGTCTCCACTCAGTCTGCTCTGTTCCTTTCCAATTTTCTGAAGCTACTGCCACAGGTGACTTATAAGCACTGGCCGACAACCCCTGCCAACTTCTATTTTTTGAGAAAGGATCTACATGGCCCAGGCTGACCTCGAACTTGAGGTAATCCTCCTGCCTCAGCCTCTTGAGTGCTGGGATGACAGATGTGCCCCACTATGCCTGGCTCCCTGACACCTTTCAACCTGATGTGTGTCATTTTCTTGCCTTCTATAAACTTAGGTACATCTCCTAGCTGGGAAGAGGCCTGGGGTAGAGCAAGTGGTTAGGCTGTACCTGCGTAAGATGCTATTACTTATTCTGGGGTGAGAATGCAGTTTCCCTGAGTTACATGAAATGCACAATGAAAGAAACCCCGTCTTGATGACGAGTGCACTTCTCCATGCTTCAGGAGTGGAAGGGCAGCAGGTCTGTCTCCTGCAGGCACTGTGCCTGCTGTGCCCACCTGGCAGGGAGGTCAGGACTCAGGGTGCCCCTGGCAAAGTGCCCTTTTGGGGATCAGAAGAGAAAGATGACCCTCAGCAGGGCCTGTAGGGGGTGCCAGTGTCGACCGTGTCTGCCTTGTGACACCTGTGGGAGACCCTGGCTGTCAGTGCCAGGGCACAGACATGGGCAGTGGTGTCCCAGGCTGGGTCTTGGGGACCCCAAACAAGCCACGATGAGGAGGGTAACCCAGTTTTGCAGCAGGCTCACTGACTCCACCTCAGGAGGGTCAAGGGAAAACTGTGGTGGGGACTTGGGTGTACTGGGGGTGGTGTGCGGCTCTGGGAAGCCAGGCGCTTTGGGATCTCCGACTCCTATCTCCGCCTCCCGCAGGGTGGGAGCCTCACGCCAGCCCTGTCTGCAGTGTGGCCATTGGGAAATGGTCACTGAAGTGCTGTCTGGGTTCCCAGGATTGATCAGGCCCCCCAGCTCCTAAAGTGAGTGTATGGTGAGCAGCTTACATAAAAAAGACAAGTAGTACAGTTTTGGGGATCCAGGAAGCTCAAAACTCTCCGGGAGTAAAGAGAAAGAGCTCCACTGGACAACTCCTGTTTATTTGGTTCAAACCAGGGAAGGGGCTACTGAGGCAAGGTGGGAACTGAACGAGACCTTGGGAAGTCAATTCAAAGACTTCTCCAAGCAGTAAAATTGCCAGCTAAAAGAATTGTGTGATCTCTAGAATAGGGGTTGCTGCTGCAGCTAAGGTGTCATCCTGACTTCAGAGCACTGTGAGCAAGAGCTTTTCCAGCCCAGTCAGCACAGCCCAGCCACTGACTGCAGGGTGCAAAGGGCTAGGAGGAGAGGAACAGATATATGGGGGAACATAGACACAGCCTCGGGGCTCCTCTGGGCCTGCGCTGCAGTCTTCTACTGAGACTTGTTAGGACTTCCTTGTCCTTTCTCTATCCTTCTTTTATTTCTTCCACTCTACCTCAGTCAGGGTGAGAGATATAAACCCAAAACCGAGGACACAGAGACTATTTGGTGAAGCCCACGTGTTTATAAGACTGGGCAGGGTAAAAAGAATGTGAGGGACAGAAGCCACCCTGGAGTTGACACTTGAGGGTCTCTACTACTTAATAGTGTCAAAGAGGAGGAAGTGTGCAAGCATCGGGAGAGGGGCTCCTTCCAGTCAAGTGAGATGACAGGGCAAATGGGTGTGGGAGGCTAAGGCAGGACTTAAGTTCGAGGATGGCCTGAACTACATAGTGAAACCCTGTCTAGAAAACACCAATAAATAAATAATACCTGAGTCACTTAAAAATAAATATTATACCTATAACAATGCCATTTTTTTTTTTTTGAGACAGGGTCTCACTATGTAGTGCAGACTGGCCTTGAACTTGCTTATGTATCCCAGGCTGGCCTCGAACTCACAGTGATCCTCCTGCTTCAGCTTCCTGAGTGCTGCGATTACCTGTGTGTGCCACCATGCCGGACCAATGTCAAATTTTGTCTTCACTCCCCAAACATTTTAAAAGAAAACAAAGAGAAAAGTGAAACAAAATAAACATTTCCAACTTCTTGAGGTCACAGGTGTGGAGACCTCCTGAAAGGTTACTTCTCAATGTTTCCAGAAAGTAACAGCCACTTTAGAGTTCCTCTTTGGAGCCTTAAAATTCCCGCAGTGGCGGTCACCTCCTGAACTGACCGCTATGATTTTTACCTCCCTTGGCCTTTCTGATCGCGCGTGCGTGCCTGCGATCGGTGAGTTAAGTTAAACCCAGGCTCCTGAACAACTCCTCCACCTCCTCCCCTCTTGTCAGCTAAGGATCGAAGTACGGCTCATTACGTGCACGACACAGCAGGAAATTCGTGAGCCAGAAACCAACTTCCCCTTAAAAGCACACAGTAGGGCCGGGGATATAGTTCAGTGTCACAGCGCCGGTACCAAAAGACAAAACAAAACAAAACAAACCCCCCGCCCCAACCACACCACACCGCAATTTAAAAAACGCTTTCTCTGCAAACACCTACACGCGTCGCCGACGCCTTTCCCGGGGAGTGGAGGCTCAGCGAAGTCGCAGTCACAGCCCCTTCCCTGAAAGCTCCCCCGGCCGGCGTCTCACAAGTCACGCCGGGGAAGCGACCTCAAGTGCGGCCCAGTCCTGAGGTGTTTTCCTAGCAGGCTGGCAGATCGCTGTCCTCGACGCCGTGGTTCCGGATCACAGCAGTACTGTCTGCGCTTCTCGAGTCCAGTGGGTTCAGCCACCTCGTCGGGGGCGGGCTAGGGTCGGGGCTTCCCGGGAGTACCCGCCGTCGACAGCTGCGGACCTTCCTGGGCCGGTCCCCGCGGCCGCCGCGCCCCCGGAGCGCCGACCTCTAGCGCGGGTCGGCTCAGCAGTCCCGCCCCTGCGACTTCACTTCGCGCCTCTGATTGGTTGCTGCGTGCATCCCTCTGCGCGGCTCGCTCAATGCAGGGCCGGGCCGGCGGCCCCAGCGGCCCCGCCCCCCCCCCCCCCGCGCCGGGAGCCGAGCGGAGTAAATACAACAGGAGCGCAAAATGGCGGAGCCGCTGAGCCCAGTGCGCGGTGTCGCCGCCGCCCCCGCTGTCCCGGAGAAGGAGCCCTTCGGCAGGCCGCAGTCGTCCTCCCGGGACCCGCTGGCCTCTCTGTCCGCCAAGAAGGTCCGGATCGAGGAGAAGAAGGCGCCGCGGCGCGTGAACGGGGACGGGGGCGGCCGGCAGGCGCCGGCCCCTCCGCCCTGGAGCCTGGCCGCGCCGCCCGCCGCCGCCGCCCGCAGCTGCTTCGCGCTCCCCGCCGGCGCCTCGCTGCTCGTGCCCGGCCCGCCGCTGCCCGCCGTGCCGCCGCGCCTGCCGGCCCCGACCCCGACCCCGCCGGCTCCCTCGGCCGGGCCCGCGCCGCGCAGACCCAAAGAGAAGCGGGCAAGGGAGCGGCGGCGCCACGGGCTCAGCGGGGCCGCGCGCGCGGAGAACGGGGAGGGCGGGCCGCCGCCTACGCCGCCGCCGCGAGGTGGGTGCGGGCCGGGCCGGGCCGGGCCGGGCGGAGCGGGGAGCCCGTCGGGAAAGCGGGAGTGGAGCGCGCGCCCGGGGTCCTCGGCTCGGTCGGTCCCGGCGGAGGGCGGAACCGAGCCTCGCGCCCGCGGCCCGCGTCGGGACCGGGCGGGTGTGACGGCGCCCGCTGCGGGCGCTTTCGGTTTTAAGTGCGGCCCAGTCCTGCGGTGTTTTCCGAGTGTTTGCGACCTGAGTCGTTGGTGACCTGACAGGAGCGCAACGTGGAGACTCGGGGGTCCTCCTGTGAGCCCTGCTTGGAGCGCACGGTGATCCTCACTGTGAGTGCAGAGTGCTGCACGGCGCTGTGAAGTGCGCTTTCTGCTTTGTTTTATTACTATTATTATTATATTTTGGAAAGCAATAAAATGCTGTTGCTGCTCTGAAGGCCGCTTATATGGTGAAAACTTCTGTTTGGAGGAGAGTGATTTATTCCTCGTAATCACACTAGTGCTCCACAGGAGCGGGCGGGGGGGCAACAGTGTTACTTTTCCTTTGATGTTTTTGCCCGCAGCGAAGCTATGACGTCCGAGCCAAGTGCAAGTGTGTAAAGATCTTGGCTTGGAGGGCGCAGGTCCGAGGAGGGGCTTTTGGAGATGGAGTTTGTCCTCTTCGCGCTGAGGAGTTGTTAGGTGGCCTGTGTGGAAGTACTCGTTTTTAATGGCCAGATATATAATTTAAGTCGTAAGTGCCTGGAAATGGATCCGTTTGCAGAGTGCGAATTGCGCATTTGCTTTGTGTAAGTTCGCTGAGGAAGTGAGTATATCTGTAAGAACGTCTGGAAATGAGTAAAGATGTTAATACTTCTGTAAGGTCGTTGCTTGGGCAGAAGTGCAAAAAAACAAAGTATCCAAGAAAAAAAAAGGTTGCTTGGGCTGGGGATATAGCTCTGTGACATAGCACCTGCCTAGCAAGCACGAGGGCGTCAGTTTGATTTCCAGTACCCCCCACCCTCCAAGAAGATAGCTTTTCAGTATCTTGATGGTAATTTAATGGTGGAGGTCTTTTCCTCTTGGAAACAGTAGTCGTATCCTTGTAAAGTTCGGATTTAACTGGATTGAGGTTCTAACTACTTAAATGGTGATATTAAAATAGTGAGATTGCTTATGTGTCTTAATTATATATATAATTGCAAATACAGAAGTTCTAATTTGAAGTACAATGTTCATTTCACTGTAAAAATCTTTGCGCATAGATGACCAAGCGTCTGTTGCTTCAGGTATATAACTCTTTCATGTCGCTCTGGGCTGGCTCTACATAGTTCAGTAACCCTTCAATTATTCATAGTTCATTGGTTGAATAATCAGAATCAGAGCCAGAAGTTAGTTCTAAAGATATTTAAACAAGGAAAATAGACTTTCAACAAAACAAAATCAGCCTACACAGCCTTCAGAACTAGTGATTCCAATAGCCAATTCCATTAAGCAGTTAAATTCCTATATTTATGTAGCATTTTTAAAAGTCCTTAGTCAGAACTGCTTTACTTTTACTTTGGCTATCATTCTAACAGAAAGTATTCAGATATAATGAAAGCGTGTATGTAAGAGGGTCACTAGGCAGGATATTTAATAAATGTTGAGGCTGAAGCCTGGTTATTAACTTTTAGACTGCATAACAGATTAAAAAATGGGTGGATCCTGATAGAGGAAGGATCATTGCAGAAAATTTGAAAGCTAGGAGGGATGAACAAGAGAATCACATAGGTGCCCTAATCTGGGCCGATTAAGTATGGCAGCCATTTGACTTTTGCACCTAAAATCTCCATGGCTAGGTAGCATAGTACTGTAGCTGCCTTTTGTTTTGTTTTGTTTTGTTTTGTTTTGTTTTGTTTTGTGTTTTTGTGACAGGATTTCTGCTATGTAGCCTAGGCTGGGCTCAAACTCAACAGTCCTCCTTCTGCCTCAGCTTCCTGAACACCGGGATTCCCAGTGTGCACCACCACATCCAGCAGGTTTGCTTTCTATAAAAAGAAAAAGTGCAGAACCTTTTAGAATTTTAAAACCAGGAAATACCCATGGAGGTAATTGTCGAGTTGAAAAATGTAGATAGTGAAAATGCCTGCACTGCAAGTATCCAATGTTTAGAGTGCTGTTAATGGTGACCAACAGAACGTCCCAGATGGTCACACCTCCAGTGATTCCAATAACCCATACAATTTGTATAGATCTTTTAATTTTTGTAGTGTTTTGCTTTGCACTTTGTAGCTTATTTTTCCCTTTCAAGGACCTCTGGAAAACTTATAAAGTATTCCAAAACCAAACTTAGACTGTTTCTCTGAATTTTCTCCTTAAAAGTAGTTACAGAATTTAATGAAAGTAGAAGCTTTTCTAAGCCTTAAGTAATTTGAGATATGCTAATGTCAGTGATTTTGAAGGGATGAGTGCTTGAAGATTCTTGACTTTTGCTTTCTTCCATCTTTATAGGGTTCACAATTTCAGGTTAAGTTCATGGTTTGGTTGCTACGGAAGTCGCTGACCAAGTTCAGGTTTTTGTGTCCCCTTTTGTACCTCGTGCCTCACACATTTCATCTGCCTGCTTTTCTCTGGCTGGCCTTCTGTACCCTCCAGCAGCTCCATAAAGTGCTTCTCAGTACAATTTTCCGCCTGGGCAGATCTGTCAGATAAGCTTAGTCGTCCCATTTGTTCCCCTCAGGTCCCTCTGTCGCTGTCCTTCCTGCCGGGTCTGGCCTGCTTCCTCTGACTGCTGCTCCATGACTGTCACCTTGGGACTTTCTCTGCTCACTGACAGTCTGGAAATTTCACTTCTGCTGAGTCCCTCCCTCTCTCTGGGCCCCGTGGCTTCCTTCTTCTGGTTGAGGCTTCCAGTGCGTCCCTGTGCTGGTTGGTGGTGCCATGAAGTGGGCTGAGGCAGCACCTCCTGTGATTGTAGTTTTGCCTCACCTTTGACTTCACTGCTGTTTCGAGATCTCCATGTTGGAAATTGCTTTCCCTCATAAGTTGGAGCACTGTTCCATGGCTGCCTAGCTTTCAGGGTTGGTGTGGAGGAGTC
The DNA here is from genome assembly GCA_004027455.1 of Hydrochoerus hydrochaeris. Lineage (NCBI taxonomy): Eukaryota > Metazoa > Chordata > Mammalia > Rodentia > Hydrochaeridae > Hydrochoerus > Hydrochoerus hydrochaeris. The sequence continues at coordinate 12,427 of PVLA01002720.1, read as the reverse complement.
TGATCTTTAACACACTGTCTGCTTTACTGTCTGGGAAGTTTCAGTCTTTTCCCTGGATCTGAGAATTTCAGCTGTTTGTTTTGTTTTGCCTTTCTGAGACAGGATCTCGATATGCAGTTCAGGTTGGCCTTGAACTCACTTTGTAATCCAGGCTGAGCTTGAGTTCCATCAGTCCTACTACCTCAGCCTCCTGAGTGCTGGATTACAGGCGTGCACTGCCATACCCAGCCAGTTTATTTTTTTTTTAAAGGAGCTCTTGTGTTTTCTGTATTATAGCACTTTGTGCCATTTTTCATGGGTTCAGCATGTTAATTACAGTTTCTTTGAAATGTTCTGTTTCATGTATTTTGTTTCTGGTTCTACTGACTTTCAGTTTGTTTTAATCTCATTTTTTTTTGGTTGGAGACTTTCTCTAGATCTGTGCTATTGGCAGTTTTTCCTTAGTTATGAAAAAATTATCAAAACTGATGAAACCTCTCAGTGACTAAGGGACTCCCTTGTTTTTAGTGTCACTTCTTTTCTCTGGGTGGTGGTAAGAAAGCTTTCAGTTCCTCCTGTCGAAAGGTCATCCTTCTGTCCCCATGTTGGGGAGTAATGGAGAGAGGACTGTCTCAGTCATTCCAGCTCCTATAGCAAGTAGCTCGGATGCAGACCTCTTTTTCCTCCCTGTCCGGGAGCCTGGGACTCTGGGCTAGCAACTGGCCTGCCTGGCCTGGCCTGCCTGGCTCACAGGGCCTTTTCTGGCACTGCTTGCCTAATGTACTCTGCCTTACAAGGCTCCCAGGCCTGCAGGATTTGGACCCCTGTGGTCTCCTTTCCTCCACTTCCTGAAAGCCATCTCTTACAGTTCAGCCTGTGAATGCAGGAGGATCTGTTCTGACCTCAGCAAGGTGGGTGGAGGGTTTTGGTGCCTGTGGGAGAAGGTGGTCCCACCCAGGCTGTCATTCTCAGGTCTCCTGTTGCTCTGTGAGGTGCCCTTGACGACTTGCTGGGGACCAAGCTCTCCAGCTGACTTTGAGACAGTGTGTGGGTGTTCCCCAGGTTTTCTGAGCTCTTTCTTTTCTTCTCTCTTCTTTTCTTTTCTCTTCTTTTCTCTTCTTTTCTCTTCTTTTCTCTTCTCTTCTCTTCTCTTCTCTTCTCTTCTCTTCTCTTCTTTTCTCTTCTTTTCTCTTCTTTTCTCTTCTTTTCTCTTCTCTTCTCTTCTCTTCTCTTCTCTCTTCTCTTCTCTTTTCTTTTCTTTTCTTCTAAGAATTCAACTCAGGACCTCACACTTTCCAGCAGGCACCGTCCCTTCATTTTCTTGGGTACAGCAAGATTGCCATTTCCCTCTCTTCCATTCCACCTGTATCACTGAGCTTCTGCCGGGCTGTCAGCTTTCGGCTGGAAGCCTGGGCGTTCTGCGTGGTCCTGTGGAGACAGCTCTCCCTACGTGGAGTTCGCCACCCTCCTGCCTCCACACTTCCGAGGCTGGCGAGCTTAACTCTTCACCCTGTGTTTAAATTGCAGTGAGGGGCACATAGCAGAGTACATGGGGCTCTCCGGGGAAAGTGGGCCATTTTCTTTGAAGGACCTCGGCACCGGCTAGAAGGAGGCTGAGGGCTCCGCGCCCCCGGGTGGAGGCCCGGTGCTGCCGCTGGCGTCTGCAGGCCCGCGGAGGCTCGGGAAAGCTGCTGCTCCTCCTCCACGCCCAGGCCCGAGAGGCCAGGGCTACACCTGGAGAGGCCTGGCCCTTGCCTGGCTCCACCTGCTGCCCCCAGGGCTTCCCTTGCGTGATGCCTGCCCATGCCTCCTGTGCCCGTGCTGGCAGCCCGCCTGGCCCGACGCCCATCTCTCCCGAGCCTGCCGCAGGTGACGGGAAAATTAGCCCTCCTCCAGAAAAGCTACCGGAGTTGTTCTGAAACGCGGGGCGTGCCGAGAGCAGGCTGTTCACAGTCCTGGGGCGCACCCATACCCCTGCAGAACTCTCCGCCTGGCACTCTTGAGAGGCTACTGCCTCGCCGTTCTCGCACACCGCCACTCTACACACCTTTTGAAGGGGGGACCCCTAAAGTATGTGTTCTTTGCAGCTGGGCTTACTTCACCAAGCACAGTGCACAATTCAAAGGTCAGCGCCTTGAGGCCGGATTTCCTTCTGGCGGGAGGCGGGATGGGGGGGGGGATTGAACCACGGCTGCAGAGCTGCAGCGCAGCCCTCGGACTTGGTTTTAAACGCTGAGCGGCGTTGCAGTCTGTGTACGTGCCCGCTTGCATTCTTTCCTTCCTCGGCGGCCGCTGCATGGCTTTTCCCTTTGGCTGTAGCAGTGGATGGAACCTTGAGTGAGGTTCTGACAGCTGAGCGCTTGCTGTCATCCTGGGATCTGCCCACAGTCATTCCGCTTGGAATTGTCGAGGAACTGCCTTACAGTTTCTTCTGTCGTGGCCGCACCGTTTCACATTCCCACCAGTGGTGCGCAGAACCAACCCAGCAGCCAGCCCGAAACAGGCTGGGGCAGGTGCTTGTGAAGTCAGTGCACGTTCAGCCATAACGGCCTACGAAATAAGACGCTGAATTTGGAGCGGTGAAAAGGCATTTGAGCACTAGCCAGGTGCCTTGTTATTATCACAGGAGTTTTCGATTAAACTCGGGAAGTTTGTTGCAGCTCCCTCAGAGGTGCAGGGCTAAAGTGTGAAGAATTTGGACGAGCTCCATCTGCGCCAGGTTCCAAGGCTCACACCCAGGGGTGCTGCCAACTTCACTGTTCCCCTTTAGACTGGTAAGCTGGAAAAAGAAAGTAAAGATGAGCTTTCAGGCAATTTCCAAGGTACTTTTTTGGGTAACTTTTTATTACGAAATTTAGAGGCATATAGAAAAGTTGAAAGCATAACAGTGATCCTGTATAGATTTCCCTCCTACATTCACAACGTTTAATACCTTATCCTACTTAGGCCCTGGGTCATTTGAAAGTGAACTGTAGACTTCATAATTTTTCTTTCTTAGATATGTCAGTCTTCATTTCTCACACATCAGGGCATCTTCTTACATAAACAGAGTAACATTGACATACTGAAGAAATTAATCATATAGCCAGGTCCTATATACATTCTTCCAATTCTTCCTTTGTCTCCCCCCCAATTTGTTTAATCTAGAAATACCTGTCCTTTTTTTTTTTTGATATGATGTTGACTTTTTTTGTACTGGGGTTCAAACCTAAGGGACACTGAGCTGCATCCCCAGCTGTCTCTTTTTTTAAGAGAAGGACAGGACTTTGCTAGCCTTGAATTTGCAGTCCTGTTTCAGCCTCCCATATAGCTGGGATTACAGGTATGTACCACCATACTTGGCCTTGTCATTGACTTTTTGAAAAAACTGGTCCAACAGACTGCTTATCATGTAGGTTTTTCTATATTTATAATTTTAAAATAATTGTGTTATGTAATGTATGTTTATCCTTTGTATTCCTTGAAAACTGGAAGTTAAATATAAAGACTTGATTACTTTCATGTTGGGGACCACAAATTCACAGTGACTGCTCTTATGTATTTCCCTAAAAGGAAGAATTGGCATTAGTGGTGTCACCCATCTGAGATTTCCCATTGACTCTTTTAAGCGTAAGATCACCTACACCTTCTTAAGTCATCTGAGGATTATACTCAAGGACAAAATACTTCCAAGCTAAGATCATCTACACCTTCTTAAATCATCACAGGATTATACTTGGGTCAAGATACTTCAAACATAAGATAATCTACACCCTCAGGAGTCAGAGCCTTGGATGAATTTTAGTCCTTTGCTGCCCCCCATCACTGTATAGACCAAATAAATAGTGGCTGTTTTGGGAGTGGAGCAAGTCAGATCCAGAGACACTGACTTCCCAGCCATTGTTAGAATATGACACTTGTCTCTGTTTTTTATTTTCACAACATTCTTGACCAGGATTTGTAGCCGGGTTCTTGATATTGACAATCAGGCCTCTTGGCTGGGTTCTTGATACTTTCGGATTGAACAGTTTTGGCAAGAATGTCTCATAAGTACCACGTTTTGTATCTCATTGGAAGGCATGTCATACTCAGGTTGTCCCATTATTAATGATGCTAAATTTGATCATTTGGTTAAAGTGACTGCTAGGTCTCTGTTGAAAGGCTCATTTTCCTATTTGCATTTGGCCGGTAACCTGCGGGTTGATGTTTCCTGAATATCCACTTTCCAAGTTGGCATTTGGATCAATTGATGACCCCAACCTGAGCCACCCATTGTATTGGGATTTAAAGAATGATTTGAAATTATTTCTGAATCTAAAAAGATTTAGGTTTGGGGACTAGGAAATCCAGAATAAATTGCTGCTCTTGGATCTATAATAAAATCTGACATACTGTAGGGTGCATACCTGGAATCACAGCATTTTGGGAGGCTGAAGCAGAAGGATTGCAAATTCAAGCCTAGCCTGGTCATGAAATAAAAAGAGGATGGAGATGTAGCTCAGTGCAAATGCCCTGGGGTGAAGGGACCGACCTTCTCTTGATTTGGGGTGCAAAGGTAAGTCATGCTTGTTTCTGGGTATGCAGAGTCTTTTGTTTTTCTCCCTCAGCCTCCTGAGTGCTGGGATTACACCACTACACCTGGCAGTATTTCTTCTTTTGAGAAGTTTGCGTTCAGCTCATTGGCCCATTTTAAAATTGGATTATAGCTATTCTGTGGGTTAGAGTGCTTTTTGTTGGCTTGTCATGTGAAGGACATCTCAAATCCTGGATATTTGGGGTCGTTTTCTGAGAAATCATCGATACGTTTATAACTTAAAGGTTTAAATATTCACCATGATTCATTTTTCTTATGTGAGAAAGTGATGACATCAGAATTAGTAAATCCTCTTAGGCACTTTTGTGACAGGCACAGATAGCCGCAGCTGTTGTGTCCTTGGTTGTGACTGAGGTGGGGCGTGAGCACCTTGGGGACAAAGGCAGGAATGAGAACAGTAGCTGCCGAGTAGAGAGCTGCTCCCAGCGCTGGGGCTGCAGCCTTATATAATTTTCACAGCTCCTTTACAGTTTTGTTAGATACTAGCTTTTATGAATGTAAGCAGTAAGTAGCAGATCTAGTTTCAGAGCTTTGATAGTCGGACTTCAGATGCTAGCTTTAAACCGTCTGCTGTGCAGACTGTATTCACTTTGATCTCGAATTCCTTCACCCAGAATCGTGCCTGAAGTTGGTGGTGTCTGCCCAGAGGTTATGGGCCCTGGGAAAGCCTCGGGTCTAGGTAAAGGAAGGCAGGAAGTAGGCCGAGCGAGTGGGGTTGCTGAGTGGGGTGGACGTGGCTGTGAGATGCCAGGCCTCACGTGTTATCTGCCAGGTGCAGGTGATTCTGCTTAGTTACTGTGTGCCCACTCGGGTGTGCGTGTGTGGCAGGAGCCCTTTTCATAGCCTCCTTACAATAGCTTGGTCGCAACAGACAAGTGATAATCTCAGATCTTTTCTTAGTCCTCAGGTGACCAGGGTTAACAGTTCTTTGAAAGCTTCCCAAGGAGCTGGAGATTAAGCAGAACCTGTAATCTGGCCCAACTGTTTAATACCCTTCTGATCTCTGCTGCTGATTTCAGCCTGCGCCTCAGTTTGGGGCCCTCTGTCCTTTCCTCTCATCTTTGCTAATTGCCTTGTTTGTTTCTAGTGTCCACTGCCAGCCCTTCTGAAATCATAATCCAGAATTTAACTCTGTCCTTGACACACGCATATTAGGTGTTCCATGAAAGTGTGGAGTCAGTGCATTCAAAACTTTGAGTCTTGGGGCTGGGGATTTAGCTCAGTGGCATAAGCCCCTGCCTGGCAAGTGCGAGGTGGTGAGTTCAATCTCCAGTGCCAAAGCAAAACAAAACAAAAAAAACTCTGGAATGTTCTGTCCCCAGTTTGTCTCCTGTGTTCACATGTCAGGGCCATCATATATCCAGAGGTCAGGCTTGAACCCTGGTTTCTGCCCTTCTTCTCCTCATCCAACCTAAAGGTAAATCTCATCCCTTCCGGCCACCATGTTTCATGTCTTCCTCACTTCTCCCAGGTCTCTTCTGTAGCCTTTGCTTAAATTGCTGTCATCACCTGACTTGTGGCTCCTCCTCCAGGACCCACTGCCACTGTTGCCATCCTTAGCAGAAAGAACTACAGGAGTTACTGTTTACATCGTACAGCATAATTATTACTCATCATCTTATAACATGGATCTGCAGGTTGAGAATGCTCCAGATTGTATGTGAAAGTCACAATCAATACAGCAGCTTTAGTTTAAGATTCAGTGATAGCTATTTAATTCTGTGACCCAGATATACCACATATAAAGGCCTCACTACTTCACATCCAAATTTTACAGTAAATTGAAAATGAAGAGATAATTTACATCTGTTTTAAAGACACAGTTTTCCTGACATGTCAGTGAGTAAAACTGATCTAAAAGTTTTCATGTGGCACTAGAAGGAGCCCATACCACTATAGTATCACATTAAGTCTGGCTTGGCTTTCAAGCACCCAGCTCTTTCCTTCTCTTTATATCTAATAATAGCTGTGTGTTCCTCTAATTAGATACTGAGTATTGTGGGAAATTATGTATACACTGACTTTAATCCTCCTTAAAAAATGTGTGAGGTGATGCTCACCTGTAATGCAGCATGCTGGGAGGCTGAAGCAGAAACATTGCGGGTTTGAGCCCATCCTGGGCAGCAGGAAAGAAAAAAAATCTTAAAAAACCCGGAAAGGAAACAGCTAGGATGTCAGTCAGTGTGGAGGCTCTGGTTTCAATCCCCAGTGTTCCCCCTCAATCGCATCCCCCCCGCCTGTCCCCCCAGTGTGGAGGACAGGAGTACTGAGGAGCACTGTGGCTGGGTAACGGCCAGCCAGTGTCCACAGGGCTGGAACTGGACCCAGGGTCTGACCTTAGCGCCCCAGCTGTTCTCTGACTTGATCACCCAGGTTTTTCGTCCCTGCTGTGCAGAGCACCTCTCTGTTTGAAATTTTATTTCCTTGTTTTGGGGTTGTTTATTTTGTTGTGGGATATTTTAGCCAAGCAGCCTGCCTGTTCTGGAGTAGTAAGAGGTAAGTATCGTGCAGTTTGAATTTATTTCCTCATAATAGCTCCAGGGATAAACTTTTGCATCACTGTACAAAAAGAGGATGTTGTTACCGTTATGAGTCATTTGACTAAATTTTTCCCTTTATCATGCGTTTGAGGTGAGATCCATTCTGGATCTTTTAGCAATTTAGCAAGAGGCAGTCCCAGAATAAAAACTTAAAAAGTATGTAGCTCCCCAGAAAGGCCTGTAGTTCATTCTCTAACCCCCCCAGCCCCACCCCCCACCCCGGCAAAGCAAAACAAACAAGCACCCCGCAAACAACACAGCCCAATGCAACACAACAGGGCAGCCTAGAAAGGCAGAGGTCTGCAGAGGCCCAGCCCTGCCTGTGCACTTCTGCCCTCCGCGAGCGTTGCTGCCAGCTCTGCACCTCATCACCTCTGGGGCCTCCACGAGGTGCGGTTCCTGGGCGCGTTCCTGGAGACCACGGTGCTTCTGGGGCCGACCAGGCAGCTCTGGAGCAGGAGGAGCCGCTCGGACCTGGGTGGGAGGGATGGATTTTCTGCGTCTCCTGAGTTTCTGGAAGCTGTTTCTGCCGTGTCCTCCTCTTAGCGTGTAACTGTACCCGCCAGGGCAGACCGGGCTGCGCGGCCCCTTGCATTTGCAGGGTAGCCTTGGGACCTGGGGTTAGCTGAGTGTGTGAAACTGTAGGCCCGTGGACGTTTCAGGTGTTTCCTGATTCTCATTTCTAAACTAGAAACTAGGAGTCCTGGTTAGTTGTCCTCTTTTTGATGCATTCAGTCTCCTATCTGGAAAATCACTGAACTTCTCTGGGCCTCATCCCTTTCCTCTATAAAATGAAGGGAGGAGGTGAGATCTCTAAGTTGTTTCCTATGGAAAAACTAATTTTGTGGGAGCTTTTGTGGCAGCTGCCTCACCCCAACAGTGTTGGCTCTTCTTGTCATACTGACACTACATCCTATTTTTTTGTTTTTATATTTTTAAAAAATTTTAAATGTTTTTGTTTCCTTTTGAGACAGGGTCTCCCTCTGCAGTCCAGGCTGACCTCAGATTCTCAGCTGTCCTCCTGCCTCAGCCTCCGAAGTAGTGGGATTACAGGCATGTGCCACCACACCCAGCCATCCTGTTTATTCTGAGCCTTATAAAAGCATTTCCTTTTTTATTTTTATATCATCTCTCTATAATTTGTCCTCTCTTTGTTTTGTTTTTGAGTCAGGGTTTAACCAGGGAGTTCAGGGTGGCCTTGAACTCACTTTGTAGCCAAGGTTGGCCTCAAACTCACAGCAGTTCTCCTGCCTGAGCCCCGCTGAGTGCTAGGATGGCAGGTGTGTGCCACCGCGCCCAGCCTGTAATTTGTCCTTTTTCCATCTTTCTCGTGGATTCAGCAAATGTTTAACAGCACTGGGGAGGCGGGTGGGGATGCAAAGAGGAGAATGTGTCCTTTGCCTTTGCAGAATTTGTGATTTAACTCGGGGTGATTCACTCCTTATTTTCGCTCACCTTCTTACTGTGTGCCATGCTTTTCCTGCTGACTTCTGTGCTGCAAACCACTGGAAATTCATTATTGTTTGCTGCAGGCTTTTTCTCCTGTTGCCCCTGGAAGTTCCCTATTATGTATCAGTCATGTGTGAAGCACTAGTTTAAGGTCCAGAGAGGGTGACAAAGATGACAGAGATGTAACTGCTAAGGAGCTTATAAGTCAGTAGTCCACACAGAACTGCACACGGAGAAACCGGGATTCAGATCACACGGAGGGCGGAGGGGGCGTGGCAATTCTAGTTTGTGGGATCAAGGCCTGTTGAATGAAGACCCTGAGCTCAGGGAGATCTTAAAACACGAGGGATTTTGACAGCTGTGTTGGGTGAAGGCACCCTAGCTCAGGTGTAAGTAGAAGAAAAGGCTAAACAGGGTTAATATTGATTATGGAGATTCTCAAGTTGTGAAGGTGCTTCCTTTAACTAAGCTGGGATTGTTCACTTGTTACAAGCAGCAGTGAGACATGATAAACCTAGTGTGTGTGTGGCAATATCCTGGGGATGGAACCTAGGACCTTTCACCAAGCTACATCCCAGCCCTTTTTTATCATTATTTTTTGTTTTGCTGAGTTCCCCATGGTGGGCTTGGACTTAATCCTCCTGCCTCAGCCTCCCAGAGTACTGAGATAACAGATTTTGCACCATAGCCTCTGTGTGTATGTGTGTGCGTGTGCGCACGCGCCCATATGTCTATGTGCCTGTATGTGCATGTATTGGTGGTGTTGGGTGTCACAGCCAGGCCCTTGTGTCTGGCAAGCAGGCGCCACACCCTGGAGCTGAAATTGCAGCCCACATATGTTAAAAAAGGCTTCTGCCCTCTCTGAGTTTAGTGGGTCACCACCAGGAAGGGACCCAAACATGGGGAGACCCCTTATCCATTATGGTGGTGATTATGGAAAAGGAAAGGAGGATGGGAATATTTGTTTGAAAAGGTCACATGATTTAGTGTTAAGGGAAAACTAAAGGATGTCTTAAAATTATTGAGAGTTTTTCTATTTGGATGTCGGAGGGTGTTATGCCAGTGACATACATAGAGAATTGAAGAAGAGCTTGAACCTCTTCTGTGTTAGAAAGATGATAATTTTGAGCCAAGTGTAGGGTACAGGCCTGTAATCCCAGCTACTCTGGAGGCTGAGGCAGGGAGACCTTAAGTTCAAGGCCAGCTTGGGCAATTTAGCTGGAGCTTGGCTCCAAAAGAAAAAGATGATTCTGGCGTTAAATGTATCTTATGAAGATGCAGGTGTAGAGTTTGGCGGAGAAGTTGGGTTGGGAGAATGCATACTTTGGAGATTCTTTCACCTAAGGGTTATAGTTTAACTGCTAGGAAATATTAGGTAGGTAGGTAGGAAGTATGAGTAAGAGAGAGAAGCACACCTAAGACAGATTCTGCGGGATGATAGGGCCCTGAGAAGGAGCCGGCGAGCAGGCTAGGGTAGCATGGCTGAACAGAAACGGAGGAGATGTGCAGTGGTCCACAGTGCTGCGTGGAGAGGGCCCAAGAGAGACCTGCTGAGAAAGCCTCGATTTGGCAGCCTTGATGGGCTGTGTGGGAGAGGATGTGATAGGTCACTTCCTGTTTGACCCTGGTCAAGCTCTTCCTTTTCTTTTAACTGGACTCTTCGTGCCCTTTGTATTTTACTTCCCTATGTTCTCAGCACTTTGCAACTTCGCTTTCCTATTTAAATCTTGTGCATTTCTCTTTTGCTTCTGTTCCCTGCCTGTGCTCTGATCTCTTTCCAGCTGAACACTGTTATTGGCTGGATGTGGGAGGGGAAGCAGGTGTGGGTGCTGCTCCTCTGACTGACTGATCTCCTGGGCGGCATTACTGGGGCGTGACACCTGGCTGGCATCCAGGGCCAGCTGCTGTGACGGTGAGGCCTGCTCAGGCTTTGGCTGTGACAGTCTGTTGTGGCTGAAAACTTCTGCCAACACTGCTTATGGGCCTCCAGGTAGATTTATGACACGCACTTAAAAAATGGAATGAACCTTTTTAAAGAACTTTATGCTCGTCTGTAGTTTAATGAGTCTCAGAGTGTGATGTGGGATTTCTATCATTTTCTTACAGGCTACTGACCTTAATAATGTATCGAGTACACACATTTCTTTTTCCCTTTGTACTGGGGATTGAACCCAGGGCCTTTGCCCTGAATTACAGCCCTAGCCTTTGTACTTTTGTCATTTTGAGACAGGGTCTTGCGGAACTGCTAAGTTGCACAGGCTGGGTTTGAACTTGGATCCTCCTGCCTCAGCTGTGGTTATAACCCTGTGTGTACCATCTCACTTGGCTTTTGGTTTGTTTTTTGCTGCCGAGTCTTGCTGTGTCCCCTGCTGGCCCTGACTTTCTGAACCTCCAGTGATCTCCCTGGTTTTGCTTCTGTGGTAGCGGAACCACCGGCCGGTGCTCTCACACCCGCTCTTTCCCTCTCCTCCTGGTGAACTGTGGCCGGGCCTGGAGGCAGCAGGAAGCTTTGCACACACCGAGGAGATTCTCATGCATGTGGAGGTGCGTGCTGTGTGTGTGATAACTATATATTCATTTAGCGCTTTATTTTGAAATGTTTTTCTTGTTTTTTAATATAACATGAATGATTAAATATTTGAAAGTCATTCTTCTTCTTAATTTTTTGGGGGGTACCAGGGATCGAACTCATGACCTCACGCTTGCCAGGCAGGTGCTTGTGCTGCTGAGCTAAATCCCTAACCCCAATTATTCTTCTTTTGAAGGCGATGTAGACTGTCAACTCCATTATACAACTGATATGTAATGGATAAATAATGAATACCTTCCTGTTATAGAAGCTTCAGATAATTCAGAAATATATGAAATAAAAGCAGAAGTTCGTTATGTGTAACTCCTGGTGTTTGTCCTTTCAGATCTTTTTGGGTACATGTAGCTCTTGTCTTGTCTATTCTTGTCTTATCGTTCCTTGGCTGTTGCATGGGCTGGACTCAAGGAGTGCTGAACTACATCCTCAGGGACCTTTATTTTTATTTTTGTACTAGGTGTGACCCCAGGGGTGCTACTACTGAGCTGTATACCCAGGCCGGTTCTACATGAGAGCGAGTCTTGCCAGGTTGCCAGGCAGGACTTGAACTTGTTTCTCCTGCCTCAGCCTCCTGAAAAGTTGACTTTACAGATGTGTGCCACTGCATTCGGCTCCAGGCCCTTTTTATATTTTATTCTGAGACAGTCTCATTAAGTCACCTAGCCTGGCCTCAGACATGTGATTCTTTGCCCTCAGCCTTGATAACACCGTGCCCGGCTGTAGTTTACTTGTGGAAGCGTAAGCAGGGAACAGGTATTGTGTAGCGCGCTCTTCGTCCTAACAATGCTCCTTCGAGCTCCTGTTACACAGGTTAAATATGTGTGTGTGTGTGTGTGCACGTGTGTGCCAAAGAGGGTGGACCAGAACCCTGGGGAGCGTCGGTGGCGCGCCCACCCCGGAGCCTGCTGCGCGTGCCGTGCCGTGCCGTGCCGTGCCGTGCCTGCCGTGCCTGCCGTGCTGTGCCGGAGCGCCAGAGACGCTCTTGGGGAAGCGGACGCGTCTGTGAGTGCGCTGCGGTGAGCGCGGAGCCTCACCTCGGTGCTGCTGCCTTGGCGCAGAAATGACAGGAACCTGGGGCTGGGCGGGGGCGGGGCAGCTGCTGGAACTTTCAGCTGTCACCTCTCTGACCGAGGTGCTGACAGCGGAGGTTCACGCATGAGTCACAATAACGTGAAATGAGACTTAGCTGCTATTTTTTTTTTTGTAGTTCATTTCCTCTGTTTTTGAGGTCATTAATACGAGAATGATAATGAGAGTTAAAATTTTCGTCATAACAAAATGACCACTTTTTTTTTTTTT